>LKNJ01002932.1:0-12082 GCA_002120245.1 Maccullochella peelii | reverse complement strand
CACACACACACACACACACACAGGTATTACTACGTTTACTGAAGTAATTGATTTGAACGCTTTTTCCAGCACTGATGATACACTCTTATCAACTGTTATCAACGTCAGTAAATCTTCCGGATATATTCTGTACTGTGTGAAGGACTTTTACATTTTTTAATGTTTAAAGTACTTTTAATTTCGAAAGGTCATTATCCTTGCGTCACTTCCTGTGGAGGGAACTTAACCCGGAAGAGGGTGTAGTCCTGAGTTGGGAGTTGGCTGGATAAGGAAGCGGCGAATAGCAGCGGAGCCCAGAAGCAGAACCAGAACCAGAACGAGAACCAGAACGAGAACCAGAACGAGAACCGACAGCTACCAGGACCAGAAAACCCAGAGCCCGAGACCCGAGTCTGTGTGGCGGTTCAGACAGACAGCGAGCCGCGGTTTGTCCGTTGTTTCTAAAACTTTATTCAGTTTATAAAGTGACCCAGCAGCTCCGCTCGGTTAGCCTGCTAACAGCTAACAGCTAGTCAGCCTGTCTGCTTACAGGGAAGTGACGGTATCAGGTGAAGTCGGGCTCGAGCCGCAGGTGTGCTTTCTTCAAAGGAATCAGACAACAGGTAAGAAGAACCACCCAGGTACACTTCAGCTGGTTTCTGTTAGCTCTGTACTCAGCTAGCATGCTATCAGGCTAACAGGGCGGTGGTCCGCTGTTAGCATCAGGAGCTAACGTGCTAACCACTGAACGCGAACACGTCAGGCTGAGAAACACCGTAACGGTTAACACAATGTTACGTCCATAATAACCTTATTAATACGCTTTTATAACTTTATTTATACGCTATTAGCTGCACACAGGAGATATTCACTGACAATCTGCGTGTTTTTCTTCAGTGAATCAGTTCATTATCAAGAAAAAAAATCGTAAATTCTAATGAAATGTGAGAAAGTTTTTCAGTATTTTCTGTCAGGAAACAAATCAGTAGTTTCGGCCTTAAAGAAAATGTGAAACTTTGTTCCTGCGGAGGAAACAAAAGTTTCAAACAATCATTTTTAATTCCACTGTTTTCACTTTGAAAGTCTGTTCCTATTTAAACTGTATGTGTTTATTATATATAATTTCTTATATATGAGACCACCTGTTTGTATAAAGATTGAAAAGATAAGATTAGAACATTTTCATACAATTCATGTTACAACTAAAGTAATTCAATAAAGCATGTGATTGATAAGTGAATCTTATATCAAAGTTTTAATAATATTTTATATATTGGAGCTGAATCGATCAGCCAATTAATCGATTAGTCAGATTAGTCTGAAGATTAATCTACCGCTATTCTGAATATCCATTTATTGTTTCAATTCAGTAAAAGTAAAAATACCAAAAAACAACTGAAATGAAGATTTGATATTTTTTCTTTGTTTTTATTACAGGCAGTTTTCACTTTTCTTCTGTTTTATGGACAAATGATGAATCGATTCATCAAGAAAATCATCAGCAGATTATTTATTAAGAAAACTAAATTCATTGTGTTTTTAACATTTTAATCAGTTAAAGTACTATTGATGAGCTGATATCTTTGAACAGTTTAATATCATTAACTGATAATTAATTTAACCACAAAACAAATTTTTTTACACCTTCAAACACTTTTCAGACTGAATCATTTAGTTGGTTCATCTATTTAATAATAATAATCCACTTAGGTTAACGAGAAAATGCCTAAAATGTATACACAGTAATAGTACAGATTATATTAGTATAAAAGCCAACAGGTGACATACAGGTGAGATCTTTCCCTTTTCTGTAAGTAAACATTATGATGTTTTTTGTGGGCGGAGTTTAGGTGGAGGCAGAATCGTTCCCTGAACACGTTAGCTAACGCTAGCTAGAAAGTTAAGTTGGCTTGTTTTTTAACAATGGCTGAAGAAAATCCGGGTTTCTATGAATGTGTTCGGTCACTCGCTCTCCAAACCAACATGGCCAACACGTACACGCTGACTCAACAGGTGGACGATCTGACAGATCACCTGTAAGGTGGAATGGCTAGACGCACAACACGTGCCTTCTAACTGTTGTTCCCGCTGCCTTTCTACAGTTGCCATTGTAACTATGGCAACACTGCATTTGTTGGGGACTATTTTCAGCAACGTTGTAAATAAGTTTCTCCTGCAGTAGAAGAAGATGAGTGGAGGACTGAACAGCATCGATGCAGTGAAGAAGAAGATCAAAGTGCTGCAGGAGCAGGCGGAGGAGGCCGAGGAGAGAGCTGAGAGACTGCAGAAGGAGGTGGAGAAGGAGAAGAGGAGCAGAGAGGAGGTACACAGACACACCTGTGCAGGTGGTGGAGGAGGGTCTGTGCTCCTCCTCCTCAGGTTCTGTCAGATGCCATGAATACCTGTTGAAAGAGGAATGTGAAGTATGTTGTAGTTAAGTCTGACTGCTCTGTAGTGCTCTGTAGTACAATGTAGTGCTCTGTAGTACTGCAGTACTCCAGGTCGGCTTTATGACCCCTAAAAATCAGGTGTCAGATTTATTATCTGCAGCTGCTGATTCACATCAACACATTTCTTCAATGTTTAGGTCAATACGTATCTGATCAGACTCGTTATCAGCAGATAGTCAGTACCAAAGGATCAGGACCAAAGCAGCTTGATCAGGAGGACACGACAATATGTAACACACACACACACACACACACACACACAGTATGAATCCGTTTACTACTGCAGTGTAGTACTCATAGTAGTAGATCCTGATTAGGCTGATCAAGATCAGTTTAGTACCTGTTTATCTGATAGAGGTGAACCTGACTAGAAGGCTGTCTCCTCCCTGCTGTGTGTCTTGCAGGCGGAGGCGGAGGTGACGGCTCTGGGTCGTCGTCTGCAGCTCAGCGAGGAGAATCTGGACCGAGCTCAGGAGAGACTGACCACCGCCCTCCATAAACTGGACGAGGTGGAGAAGGTTGCCGACGAGAGCGAGAGGTCAGTTGCACCTGACACCTCAAACGCACCTGATGCCTGAATCAGCTGTCGTATCATCGTCTATAGCAGCAGGGTTTGATTCCCACTTAAACTTTGAGAAGCAGGGTTACTTCCATACATGTCTGAGTGCCCTTCAGTGGACGTGTGAGACATGAAGATGAAGTGTATTAATCAAATGAAACGTCTTCGTTCACTGCAGCTTCAGTTCATGCAGAGATTTAACTTACTCTCCCTGTCCTCCTGTCTGTCTGTCAGAGGTATGAAGGTGATAGAGAACAGAGCTCTGAAGGACGAGGAGAAGATGGAGCAGCTGGAGGTTCAGCTGAGAGAAGCCAAACAGATTGCTGAGGAGGCCGACCGCAAATATGAAGAGGTCAGAATAATGTACAGCGTAGTGTACAACAACAGTCTGGACTATTACTATTTAGTTATTAACTCCGGTTCAACTGTCGCTCATTTTATTGTTCATCTGTGAAAACATCAGATTTCCACACAGAAATACAAAGTTAACATTGTGCTGTATTATCTCTGCTGGTGACTCACTCACTGCTCTGCTTCTTATACATTAATTATACTTAACTTACACTTAACTTATATTTCTAAGTGTAAATATGAGTTTTTAGAGCTGCTGAGGGAGTCAGTGAACTAACGAACCTGTGAGTTTTTCCTCAGATCCAAACACACAGAATGTCTCCTGTTTTATAGTTTTAATAGATCACTGATCCACTCACAGTGATGTAGCTGTAAAAGCAGCTGTCACACTGTATTGTATTGTTGGAAAACTCACCTGTATTTACATCATCTGACGTTTTAACGTGTGTTTGATTGACAGGTGGCTCGTAAACTGGTGATGGTGGAAGGAGAACTGGAACGAGCTGAAGACCGAGCTGAGCAGGGCGAGAGGTCTATAACACACACACACCTGTGCATGTCTTAACACCTACTTACAGCATGAAGCTCTGATCCTGCAGACAGACAGATGGATAGAGAGACATGTAGCTGTGGTTTTCCTTCATTTTTCAGCTTTATGATCCAAACTATCACACGAAGACATGAAGGAAGTTAAGTCTGACCAATCACAGCCTCACGTTAGTTTAATACAGACAGAAACAGCATCACCAGGGGGATCAGACACAGGTAGAGACAGACAGATGGGTAGATCAGTGGTGTAATCTGGCCCGTCTCAGCTTGACTCACGGCGGCTGAGGGCGGCGGCTGGCTTTAGATGGGCTGTTTTTTGGAGTTTCGTCAATACCAGAAATGCAACTGTAGCAGTGACTCACCATCACTGCCCTCATTCATATTTTAAGAAGCTGCAAAGTTACACAGTTAGAACGGAGTACAGACAGTCGTTGCTATGGAAACAACACACCGTCTCATCTAGTCGCTTTGGTGTGAAGTGGTTTCAGAGCGTTGCAGATCTTTGGTCTGAACTGGGCTTAATCTTACTGCATCCATCTTTCTCTTCCTGTCTGTTTCCATGAAACATGTTTCTGCTGCTGCTGCATGTCCTGCTACCTGTCTGTCCACCTGTCTATCCACCTACCTGTCTAACAGTAAGGTTCGGAGGTTGGAGGAGCAGTTGAGGAGCTTCGACCAATCACTGAAGAGCCTGCAGGCATCTGAGGACAAGGTACTGAGGCTCACCTGCCCTCCCACCTGCTGTCAATCAAACCAGAGGAGCTCCTCCTCCTGACCTCCTGCTGCCTCCCTTGACCTCTGACCTCTAGCTGCTGCTTCAGCTCCTCCTCCTGCTGATGCTCTCTGCATGACTTTAACCTGCTGCAAACGCCAAACTCCACACGACACCAGGGATTTGTTCCAGAAATCAGGTTTAACAAACTCTGAGTTGACCAATCCTGAGAAGGAAACCCGAGTCAGAGTTCAGGGTTAAACTGCGTTCAGACAGCGAGCCGTTGCCGGCCGTTGTTTTCAGTGTCAATACGGCAGCAAGTAGAGGGAGGGTGTAACCTGGCAACCACAGTGACCGAGTTCAAGTTACAACAGTGACTGAGTTTAAGTGAACTCGGGTTTAACAAACTCAGAGTTTAAACTAAACCTGTTTTCTGAAACACGACTCACAATCTGTCCTGTCTTTGATGTGACCTTTGACCTGCAGTAAAGGTCGAGTGTTGGAGGAGGAGCTGAAAACTGTCTTCACTAGTTCAAAGTCTCTGGAGGCCCAGGCTGAGAAGGTAGGAGGAGGAGTAGGTCATTAAAGAACTCTTAAACAGTAACTTCACTCAGTCCATTAATGTTTCACTGCTGTTACTGATTGAATATTTCACCACCCAGCATCATGGGGGGGAGAAGTTAAACCAGCTGCTGTTAAGTTGATTTTGAAGGAGGTGGAGGTTCAGCAGCTTAAAGCTACATGAATACTGAGAAGATGTTTCTCAACATCTGGTTTACCTCCCACCTGTGGGTCAGAGAGGAGTTCAATAGATATGTGTTAACTAACTGGTCACCTGTAGATCTGGTGTGATGGAGAACTGACAATCAGCTGTCCTCAAACCTGGTTCTCTGATTGGCTGTCTGACTCTCTTTCAGTACTCTCTGAAGGAAGACAGGTATGAAGAGGAGATCAAGAACCTGAGCAGCAAACTCAAGGAGGTGAGACAGAATGTTGCACATATATTCATCAAATGGTTCTGAAACACTCCCGACTTCCTGTTTGTCACCTGTTCAATTTTTTCAATTCAGTTCACTGTTAACTTGTGTTTCAGGCTGAGACCCGAGCAGAGTTTGCAGAGCGTTCAGTGGCCAAACTGGAGAAAACCATTGACGGCCTGGAAGGTGAGACGGGTTTTGTCTGCGTTTGGTTTGTTCTCAGTGTCAGGAAGGAAAATAATAATTAGTACTCAGCAATTAATTGTGGTCTTAATTAATAATTAAGTACAGCATTATATTTTTAACATTAGTTATTCAGCTTATCAAATCAAGCTCAACTTATCAATTTCAGAGTTGGACTTCGAGGGCAGGTCTTATTGGTTTGAGGGCGGGTCTTGTTGATTCAGTATTAGTAATATGAAAGCATGATTTAGTAAGCAGGTTGTTCACGTCTCTGACTAGTTTTGCCTGCTTATTGTTTGTTTCTGTTTTCAGACGCTCTGACTTCGGCCAGAAACGCCAACATGGAGCTGCAGGCGACTCTGAATCAGACCATGGAGGAACTCAACTCCTGCTGAACCTACTCCTCCCCCACTGCTCCTCACCTCCCCTCTAACGTCCCTCTGCTGCCTGACAGGTGGACGTCAGGGACTCTGTGGCCAAAACGTTCCTATTACTCCTCCTGCTGAACCACCTCCCCTGTCTCCTCTCCCCACCTCCCCTGTCTCCTCTCCCCTCCTGCTGGTGGATGTTAGCGAGGTCAGGGTTAAATTCTGTAGCCAAAACATTCCTCCCCCCACTGCTTCTTTCCTCCCCCCTCTCACATCCCTCTGCTGGCTTCTTGGTGGACATCAGGAAAGTTAGTGGCCAAAACATTCCTCTTCCTTCTGTCATCTCCTCCCGTCTGCTGCTCCTTCTCTCCTGGTGGATGTGAGGGAGGTGTCAGGGTGGTGTAGCCCCCCCACCCTCCTTTCTTAGTGACTCCTGCTTTCACACATTCCTTCTCTGAACCTTTAAGTCACATTTGGAGTGTTGCTTTAAATTACTCCTCCTGTCTGGCACTCCTACCCCCTCCTCTCATTCTCCCCCCCTGCTCTCACTCTCTTCCCCTACTGACAGTGCCAACCCCCCCCAGTATTATGTGAGGGAGGCCAGACAAGGAGCTGCTGGATGTTTTTGTTTTTTGTCTATAAGGGAGTTTAACAGCCGTTCCCTTGTTAAGAACTAATTAACTAATTAACCTCCGAGTGTTTGTGTAAACGGTTTGTCGTTACTCTGAGTAGTTTTCTTTGCCACGTTAATTAATGACTGATTGATTAGAGCCAATGATTTATTGTTTTTGTTTGAAGGTGGCGTGGTTTAAAGTAGCCAATCACAGCGAGGCATTCCACTGCCATGTATGGTAGACCAGGGGCCAATCAGAGGTTGGAGACACATCCCATCTTTTTCTACAGGTGACCTTTGGCATGATGACATGATTAAATAAAGTTTAGAAATGTTTTTACCTGGAAGCCGGTGATGATGTTATCACTGTGCTGATGTCACAGCTCATTGTAATAAATCATGACACAAAGTGAGACAGGATTTTATAAAATAAACGCACCGCCACTGGTATGTAGATCCAAACTGACTCTGTGCTTTTTATTTATTTGCAGACAAACAATCGAACAGAATTTGAATGTTAAAGCTCATTAATTGTTAATTTAATTTGCTGTCAAACAATGCATTTTATTTTATGTGCTCAGTGCAGATAACTAACTGCAGTATCATAAAATGGAAATACTCAAGTACGGTAAAAGTATCTCAAAATTGTACTTTTAAATGCAGTAGTTTCTGCACAACAAGTATTATATATTAGTACAGTTCAATATTATAGCCTATATTTATTTTCAGCCTCTGACAGGTGAGTATTTTTCCATGTGAGAATCTCCCAGCAGCCTTTGCTGCTGCAGTGATGATGTAAGTCGGTACGGGTTTGCTGGGAAAATCCAGAAGATGTGAGTGCCAACAGTGTGCAACACTAGCTAATGTTAGCTTAGAAATGGAGCCAACATCAACAAATGACCGGCACCCACGACAACACAAAGTCCACGTCGGTTGCTTGCTAACATGGACGAATTTCTAGCTAGCTATCATAGCAAAATACTGTCTTGAGTGGATAACGTCAGCTAATTCATCCAGACTTCCGGGGCTGATCTGGCTAGCAGCATAGCTAAGGCTAGCTGGCTAACCTTAGCTTGCTATGTTAGTTGGCTAGCTTGCCAAATTACTTCACCAGCTAATGTGATCCATGATACTAACTTATGTATGATGAGAAATGTAAATTTTAGCCAACAATAAAAGATGTAAGGGTACAAAGCAAAGATGTATAACGACTGCTTCTACTAGCCAAGAACAATGCAAGGCAGGGGCAGCCAACTAGCTAACTTTAACCTCAGTTAAGCTAAGGTTAGCTAACTTCTGCTATGTGGCATGGATCTGGCATTGGTTGCTTGGTAATGTTAGCTGATAAAGTAATTTGTAAACGGCAAGCTAGCATCATGGAGCCAATGGTCCAAATAAAATATAGGAAGGTTACAATCGTAACGTTATTCTGAATACGTGTAAATCACGTTCAGTTCTGTGATGTCACTGTTTTGGCTTATACCCAGCATGCAACTGGATGCTGACTGCAGTTCACTTAACGGCCTCCAGGTGTCATTAGTAACAAGGACTTTCTGAAAACACCACACACAACCTTGAACATTCATCAGTTATCAATAAGATCATTGATCAGTGATTGTTAGCTGCTTCCTCGACCAGCTTCAGGATCGGCTGCAGCTGCTCTTCTAACGAGGGGCTGTCAGCCTCATTAGTGATGAGCCAATCAAATTCAACCCCACTGTCCAACCCGCACTCTGACTCTGCATCATCCACACCTGAGAGACAGACAGGTAGAGAGACAGACAGGGAGCATTATCTTGTGTGCAGACTTTATTTTTTTAAGTTTTTGCACCTTGTATTCATCGGATTTGGATGTGTGTGCTTTTGTAAACTTTTTACAGACAGGTAAACAAAAACTCTGACTCTGGATCATCTATGCCTGAGAGAGACAGACGGGTAAGCAGACAAACAGGTAGGTAAACAGAAAGACAGACGGGTAGAGAGACAGGTAATCTTACCTGCAGTGAAGCGCCACCCCCTCTGTTTGCGTGTTTTTTCTGAACTTTGAATTCTGACACTTTGAGTCTGTTGAGGAAACTCCGAGCAGAACCACTGAAGGTCTGATAGCCGCCGCGCATCACTCACCACCTGACCAATCAGAGAGCAGGTTGATAGCATGTTGCTAGGGAGCACTTGATGGTTTTGGGTTTTTGGATCAAATGTGACAGAGGCAGAAAAACTGAGCAGCGGGATAAACGAAGAAGAAGAAGAAGCTGTAACATCAGTGGTGGACAGACGTACCCAGACAGGTTGCCGTGCTCCTCTGGTTGCTAGGCGACAGAAGAATCCAGGGTCCTGGCTTCGTCGAGTTTCTCCCCAACTAATCATATCGGCCCGATACTGCTCCTTATAAAGACCAGGACCCAGCAGCTGGTCCAGGTCCAGACCGTGTTCCTGCACAACCAACAGAACCAGGAAAAGAGATCATATTTCTTCCATGTTAGCTTCTCTGCACTGGCTCCCCGTAAAATTCAGAATAGAATTTAAAATCCTTCTCCTCACCTACAAAGCCCTTAATGGTAAGGCACCTTCATATCTTAAAGAGCTCATAGTACCCTATTACCCCACTAGAGCACTGCGCTCCCAGAATGCAGGGTTCCTTGCGGTTCCTAGAGTCTCTAAAAGTAGAATGGGAGCCAGAGCCTTCAGCTATCAAGCTCCTCTTCTGTGGAACCAGCTCCCAGTTTGTGTACGGGAGGCAGACCCCCTCCTCACATTTAAGAATAGGCTTAAGACTTTCCTCTTTGATAAAGCTTATAGTAGGGCTGACTGTCTGTCTGTCTGTCTGTCTGTCTCTCTCTCTGTCTGTCGGTCTGTCTCTCTCTCTGTCTCTCTCTCTCTTTCTTTCTGTCTGTCTCTCTTAGGATTTGGTGATATATAAATAAAACTTAATTGAATTGAACCAGTATGACTCAGCAGTAACCGTGGATGGCGTGTTGTCGTTGGTGACAGCAGGTGTTGGTCTCACCTGAGCATACTGCTGTTTGAGAGGTCCCGACAGACGCAGGACGCAGCAAACATCAGATCCTAAACTACAGAAGAAGAAGAAACAGGTGAGCTTTCTCATTAAACATTATACACCTGTATTAATAAGTATATACATATATGACTCATACAGGTACTGACAGGTACACACAGGTACAGACAGGTACAGTATATTTTCATGTTTTATTGTTTCAACACTGAATCAAAGTGACTGTGGATTGAACAGAAAACAATCAAAGTGAAAACAGTGATCGTAATTCATTGTGTTATATTATAAAATAGATTATATATATATATATATATATCTATATATATATATATATCTATAAATTATATATAAACAATGTATACTATTGATAATATATATTATAATATTGGAGTATTATTACTGATGCATTAACATATACTGTTGGGCAGGACAGGATCAACAACTGGGTTAAACCCCCGGACCCCACTGGATCTGGTTATCTGATTAGCTGCATGTACAACAACATCCATTAGCCTTTAGGTATAGTCGCTGATCCTTGAGTGTCACGGGGGCTGGAGCCAATCCCAGCTGACATTCCAGAGGTCCAGAGGTGGGGTACACCTGGACAGGTCACCAGCCAATCACAGCGACAGACAACCATTCACAAACACCTACAGGCAGTTTAACCTGCATGTTCTTAGACTGTCTGAGAAAACACAGTCAGACCGAACCACAGCACCACCGGACCTCCGAGCCCAAAGACTGACGCAAACGATGTGTTGTAGACGGAGTCTGTGTCAGAATCTATTTTTAAGTTAAGTTCATGTCCCCAGAACAGTTATTGATCCAATCCGACCATCAGCACCTCACTACAGTTTATACACTGACTGAAGGTTTGATTTTTATTATTAATTATTAGTTGGTGATTAATTTCCTCTCACTGGAGAAATGTACAACTCAACTAACCGATCCAACACGTGGAATTAAGACTGAATACAATATCGATATTTTATGAATCCAGCCTGATCATTGGTCTGTTTGATTAGAGGAGGTTCAGAATTAGATCAATGTTCACAAACTGATTCACAGAAATAAATATTCAGAGACTCACACAACAACAAACTAACCCTATTAAACACAATAATCACTAATCAATTAAATATCAACAGTTATTATCTGGATGTAGCCTATTTACCGCTCGTGGATCAGGTCCGTCACATAATCTTTTCCGGACTTCCGTTTCCCACTAAAGACCAGAACCAGTTTGGGTTCAGAGATTCGATCCTCCATCTGTCTTCAATAATCACATATGGATAGCTGGTGCTGATCGATCAGCTGCTGGTTGCTATCAGTTCCGTGTTCAGACTGTCGGACCATACCGGACCGGTACCGTAACTGTACAAACAGGAAGAACTTCTAAATAAAACTACAATTATACTGATTTTGCAAACACAGCAGGGTTCATCCGGTCAATAATCGATATAAAACTGATTGGATATCGATCATGTGACGTGTGAAGTTTGTTTGTGGAGAGAAATCCGAAAAGCGTTTAGCGTTATTCTAAAGTCACAACATTTTAGACCCATTACGGTAACACGTGATCATCGTCACATTCTGGAGTTAACCACCGCAGCTGGGGGGGGGGGGGGGGGGGGGGGNGGGGGGGGAGACTCTGTGTAAACACGTCACATGATCTTCTTCTTCTTTTTCTTCTACTGCTTTTTCTTCTTCTTCTCTGATTTTAATGGCGGATTGCAACCAGCGTAAATAGGCGCATACCGCCACCTACTGGGCCAGAGTGTGTAACACCTGGGTTTTACATCTTCAGGTTACAAAAACAAGAGTGAAAAACAAACAAACAAAACAAAACAAAATACATAAATAATAAAAAATAAAACTATATCTTACGATTTAACCCTGTATGTTTAAGGAATTTAAATAGAGTCTTGCACCGTTCCCGCATTTCCTCATCCATCCCTAATATCCCCTCTAAATTCCATCCCCAATCTATGCACAATTATTTTTTCCATTCATTTACACAAATGCGATGTCAGTGCTATAGGCCTATAGTTTCCTGCATTAACTGGGTCTTTGCCAGGCTTTCCAAAAAGTAGTATTAAAGCACTTTTCCAACTCCCAGGCATTGCACCTTCTCTCCATATCTTATTAAGCAGGTTCAATATAATTTCCAAGACTTCACCTGGCAATTGTCTAAACATTGCATAGCAAAGCTGGTCTTGTCCTGGAGCCGTGTACCAACTTCCCTCTAGTGCCATTTTCAACTCATATAATGTAAATTCCATATCCATCGACGTTTCATCACTATCCTTTTTCTTTGTTACATCAGCA
>LKNJ01002931.1:0-53696 GCA_002120245.1 Maccullochella peelii | reverse complement strand
ATCTTAGTTGTTTCATCCTGGATAGTGGCTCTGACGCTCACTAGTCCTCGGCCTCCTTATATATGTGTGTGTGTGTTTTAATCCTCTGCTGACTTTCAGCTGGCGTGGGGCGGTGATTGACACTGACCAGGCCACAGAAGGCACCAAGGATGGGGAAAATAAGGAGGATTCACCTGCCAACCAAAACGCCAAATCATCAAAAGACTCAGGTATCTGCTATTTTTCTTTTTTACCACTTTGTGTTTTGATTATGAATTAGTAATTTTCATTGAGCACAGTTGCATCAGGCTCAACTGTGTTTGTGTGTGTGTGTTTGTGTGTGTGACCATGAAATGTAATATCCGCTTTCGAGTATAATTGTAACTTTAATAAGTTCAGTCACTTTTTTCTGAATCACTCTGTAGACTTGGATGGGATCATAAACGGTTATCTTGTGAATATTATGTGTCCCAGAAGCTAGCAGGCCGGAGGCGGTGCGCGAAGCTTTCAGACATGCATGGAAGGGTTATAAAGAGTTCGCTTGGGGCCACGATGAGCTCAGGCCCCTCTCCAAGTCCTACAGCGAATGGTTTGGCCTGGGTTTGACGCTTATCGATGCCTTGGACACCATGTGGATCCTGCAGCTTAAAAAAGGTAGACTGACCGTTGTGCCTTCCAGCTTTGAACTTCGGCCGCTTGACTAGGTCACTGCTGTAGAAAAATGTGTTTTCAGATAAACCACCCAATACTACACCAAAAATCTATCTATTAAGTGTCGAATGCTCACCTTCAGTATGCTGGAAAGGTTGAGAAGTTGAGAGCTTGCAGGGGATGGCAGCTGTAGTCCATGTCACAGCAAAAACTTGTCAAAATGTATCAAATAGTCTATTAAACCTTCTCAGGCCGCTCCTGCAACATAAACCACTGCTCTACCATTCATCAATATGTTAAGGGCTAAATACTCCTGTGTTACGCTATGTCCTCCTCATAACTTTTACAGTATTTTATAGCTAAAGTGAGGATTGTGACAACAGTGAAAACAAAAGAGAGGAAACACCATTTCATTATAATGAGCTGAGTTTAAATGTAATCTCATCTTAAACCAGTTGAATTTTTTTGTATTTATTCTCCAAATTTTGTAATGTTGTGTTGTAGAATTTGAAGAAGCTAAGGCGTGGGTGGCCACTGAGCTCACATTCAACAATAATGTAGATGTCAACCTATTTGAAAGCACCATCCGCATACTGGGGGGCTTGCTGAGTACCTACCATCTGACTGGAGACACCCTGTTCCTAGACAAAGCTGTGAGTCAACGCACATGCGCTCATTTCATACCTTTATGTCCATTTTAAAAAAGAAATCACACAAGCATGTTTTAAGCTCACTGAAGAATGCAGATATCAGCACCTTCTCCATGATCCACACCTGCAGTATTTACACCACACCTGTAGTATTTATTCTCATAAACCCTGTTGCTTCCTGTCCCGACTTCCAATACCTGTTGGCTAAAAGTGTTGAAAGATATATCTTTCATTAGCCTTTTAGTCATTTCACTATCTGCCATTGCCAGAAACTCTGGAAACCTCCTGTTGTGCTTTCAAGGCATTCTACAGGGTGGGAAATTAACTTTTTAAAATGTGAACATCTACCAGCCACTGACAGATAAACATTCAAATTCACCAGCCACTCAATAGTAAATCATTTTGTGTTTCACATCTACCAGCCACTTTCACTTTCAGCATTTGGCTGGTGCTAATTTCCATTGCTGCATTATAGCATATTTGCCTCCAAATTTGACTGGGGAGCATACAGTGTAAAATGTAGTGTTTTAAATTATTAAATTCAAATTAAATTTCAATTATTTTTTTATTTAGTAATACTTTGGGCTGCAACTAACTTTTATTTTCATGATCAATGAATCTGCCGATTCTTTTCTTGATGAATAGTTGGGTTTATGAAAAGCCCAAGGTAAGCTTGTTTTATACAAAAAAACATATCATATAATGATGAGTAATCATATAAGACAAAGAAAGCTGGATCATGGAGCATATTTAATTAGTAATGAGTGACACACTTGTGGTTTTCAATGCTTTTCAGCTGCAAATATCTGCATGTAACCTGCGTTCTTCTTTTGCAGAAAGACATTGGCTCCAGGCTGATGCCAGCCTTCAACACCCCGTCCAAGATCCCCTACTCTGATGTGAACATCGGGAAAGGCACAGCCCACCCCCCTCGCTGGACTTCAGACAGCACTGTGGCTGAGGTTACAAGCATCCAGCTGGAGTTCAGAGAGCTCAGCCGCCTCACCCAGGAACCCCAGTACCAGGTAACTGACCAAGAGATGCAACCACGCTGATCCAGGGTCTGCCCAGGAAGTTTTAAGAGTGGCACTTAGGCTCAGCTTTCCATTTGTAATATTGCTGACACAACTTGATGCCATTCATAACATTATGGCACATCGAAACAGCACTGACAGATACCACTTCCCAACTGCAGATACTGTTTTAAAATTTGGCAGTTCCTGAAGGTTATTACTCAAGTAATTATTTTGGTCCTACATTCAGCTGAAAGTACAGCTGAAGCTGACAAAGTACAAATGAGCAAAGTGTGGCTGAGCCTAACAAGCTGAGAGTCTGAGATGGGCAGAAATTTACACAGTTTTTAGAGGAGTAATATTTTTAATGTAAGAAACAACATAGTCTAATAATCTCACCTCTGGTGCCACCCTCAGGCTAAGGTTTTACAGGTTTTTATTTATTTATTTTTGCTCTAGGAGGATCTAGGAGTTGCAAAATTGTCTCCCCATTGTTTTATCCATCCAGTTGTTTTGTTTTCTGGTGTGTCATTAGCATTACAGCCTCGCCCGGCTGCTAGTGTGGCTATAGGCCGTACAAAATTGGAGAACTTCTTGTGTAGACTGGGTGCGTTAGCTTTTTCTAGTTTGGGCTTGTATGCATTGATACTTATTGGGTTTGATATCAGCTGCTGCTTTCGTTGCCTTGCAGCAGCCATGGTCATCTCTCCTGTCGGACTGTGGCTAGCTGTCAACTACAGGCTAAAAATTTCGTGGGTCACAAGAGATGGGCCACATTCGAACCCAAGAAGTCTTGTTAACATGGTACGTGCCTTAGCCCACAGACCCCAAGGAATCCCCTTAAAAGCAAGTTTTGAGAAGACACGGAAAAAAACACACTGATTCTGTCAGCATGAGATTCTCAGGCAATGTATTTGAAATGCTCCATGCATTTCAAATACATGGTAGTCTTGGTCACTGGAACACTCAAAACCCAGTCACCATCCATCTTTAGTCTGTTTGCAGCAGCACCCAAAACCCAGTCCTTAGTCATGTATTTGCTTACAGGAACAAAACGAATGAACCATGTGGCCCAGTTTTGGTGTGATTAAAGAATTCACTGATAATTATAAACTGATTATGTAGTCATCATATGTAATTGTTATTAAAAGAAACAGTAAAAATGATCTTCAGTAGTTTTAGTTTATAAAGATTTATTGTGGTTGGCATTTCTGTATTTGCAGACTACGGGCCAACATTTTTGGATTCTTCCATGTTGAAAACGGCAATGATTGATAAATAACTTTTTTTCTGAACACTGGTTCTTCTTACTGTTTCCTGCAATACGAATCCATTTCCTAGTTGCTTCTATTCACCTTCCAGTTAGGAGCTTCACCACAAGGGCGTAATATGCACAAGGTTTCGCTCTCAACTCCCCAGATCACACCCCCATCCATGCAGGCACATTGACTAACTGGTAGGAGATGAGACATGATTCCTCGCTGGCTTCTCACTCACAAACACTAACAATTGTTTTTGTTGGAGCGTACAACCCACCTGGAGGTTTCCAGAAATGTTGCAAGGATTGGACAACATTGTAAGCTGATGTAAATAATGCTAGAGTAGAATAGAGTGTAGAGAATACTGTATACAGAGAGAGGAGTATAATTATGAGGGTGTGATGATAACTTGTTATCTTCTCAGGCAATTTTATTACTCTCTGTATACAATAAGCAGTTGTGCCAAACTTGGTGGCACACGCCAAGAATTGCTCCCCTAATGGAGAGGAGAGTCCAGCCTGGCTTTTTCTAGTAAGAAAATATTATTGTTCTGGAGGATACACAGCACCTGGTTTCGATCTTTTTGAAAAAAACATATGCACTAAGATGGCAACATATTTCTCCTACCCATCACATGATTTATTCAAGCGTGTTTTCTGCTGGTTTTTAGGGTGTGGTTGTACTATACAGCAAGCTTCCCTCAGGAAAATGTTTAGTGTAGAAGTGTATTATTTGTGTTGATTTTTGACCAAATTGGATTTGAACAAAATATGCACTGAAGCACAATTAACTAAATGTCAGGTACTCATTCTTACAGTATTCACACCTATTTAAATATGTCGGGGATGGAGAAGTTACTTTTTATTTGCAGATGTTGTACGACTGAATTAATTAATTAGGGGAATTGTGGGAACTCCCAATGTGTGCTGGAAGTTTTGAATCTATATTACACAAAGATAATTTATTAAATGTAAATAGTGTTGATTCGGACATTTATAATTTGTTTTCTTGTAATTTTAAGATTTTTTTTTTCTGTCAGGTTACCTTGAGTCGGTAAATAAATGTCACAAATATCCCCACATATTAACTCATCTGACCTCTGACCTTGGTTTTCCAGGCTGCCGTGGCTGAGGTTATGAAACAGGTCCACAAGCTGGACGGCAAGCTCGATGGTCTCGTGCCCATGTTCATCAACACAAACAATGGACAGTTCACCCATCAAGGCATCTACACCCTGGGAGCCAGAGCAGACAGCTACTATGAATACCTGCTGAAGCAGTGGATCCAGGGAGGCAAGAAGGAGAACCAGTGAGTCGGACAAAAGATACCCAGTATTCACTTTCACACGAATGATCGTGACCATATCAGATTTTATATCTGTAAATGACCAGTGCTTTTGAACAATCAGCCCACTAAGACATTAGCGACAACCATTTCCCAGTTGATGCAAGTGAAGCTTTCATTTTTAAATTAGTTTTCCTTCCTTCCAGGGGCCCATTGGTTTCACTTCATTTTAGTTTAGTAGCTATTAAAATCAACTCGCAGACACTTGAAACTTGCTCATCATAATGAAACAAACGCCACCCTGTTTAGGGTTTAAGTTTTAAATTATTTCAGGGCCGATAACTGATAATATTACTCTTCATCTTACAAATGCCAAAATGTTCCTAGAATAAAGAATACATTAATTTATGGTAAACTTGTTTGTGCTGCAGGAATGAGTCCTAAAACCCAGAAATGAGTTAGCATTTTTGCACTTTCTGTTCCCTCGTCTGGAAGTCAGTGGGTTTCTGAATGGGTGTTTGGTTAGATGCCTGAAATAAGGTCTGTGGTTAACACAAGCTTAAGAGATTTTCGCGTTTTATTCTACGACATAAAATACGTCAGAATTTTGAAGCTTTTACATGTCTTTAAAAAAGGCGGTTGCTAACAAGTGGCTAAATGAGACTACAGAGGTTGTCGGGGACATTAAACGTCATCACGCTGAACACAGAAACTCATCTACTCACTCGTCCGTTGTGTTTATACTCGCACTCTTGCAAACTTTCCCAAAGGCTTTTGTAGAAGACGTAAGCACTCAAATTCAAATTAAAAGTCGGAAGCTTAGTGGTGGTGACGTTGAAGTCATGCGACCGTGGTGTAGTTTGTTTATAGCCTAACATTATTACTACTATTACTACTTGTAGCGGAGTCACTACTACCAGGTTCCACTGCCAGGTTGGTGTTCCTTGGAAAATTACTAAAATAATTAATCAGTTTTTATGTCACTTGACTGATCAGCTAAATTGTATAGCTCTACCAGATGTATAGATTTAAAATGGACCAATATTGACGTAATATATCACCCAGTGTCAAATGTAGAGATAGAAGTGTTTATGCTATTCTGTCACCACTGGCAGCATTTGGTTACTTTGGCAGTGTCAGTGGGACTGATGGAAGATTAATAAACTGCAGACTCTCAGCACCGCCTGAGGGCACAGGCTTAGATTAAGCTGCTTTGAACGTCTGAATTATTTGTTAGAAGTTGGGGGGGGGGGTTGTGTCACTTTTCGGTTTTTGTCTACAATAGGAATATATTTGATGTCCAAGCTTCAGGCACTGAATGAATTATTACTTGAAGAAATCATCTGCTGCATGATTTTGTGTGTGTGTGTGTGTGTGTGTGTGTGTGTGTGTGTGTGTGTTTAGGCTTTTGGAGGACTATCTGCAGGCAATAGAGGGTGTGAAGAAGAACCTGTTGAAGAAGTCTTCACCTAATGGGCTCAACTTTGTTGGAGAGCTCTCCCATGGACAGTTCAGCCCTAAAATGGTCAGTAATATTCAAAACCACCCTAAAGGTTCTGCTGCTGGTCTGTACTCTTTTAATCTTAGTTGTGAACCTTCTGTTACCCTGTCAAACGTGGTGATTGTTCAATATTAAATCCATTTACCAGCCAAAATGACCATTTTTATCACCACATAAGCACAGATAAGCGCACTACCATCAAACAAGTCAAATCAATACTAAAGCAAAGAATTACAAATGAGTGTGTCATACGTACAGCCATGCCACACACACGGATCCCACATACACACATCATACCGGGATTGGTATATTTGCTAAGAAAAAGTGACAAAGCACATGTGACTCACTACAGTTGAACTAATATCGTAGACAGGTGTTGAGTGACTGCCGTTGCTGGTGTCACCTGACTGATCACTGCAAGTCTCCAGTTTCTATTTATTTTAACATGCATTACTGTACGTATTACTCTAGAGCCAGTGAACAAGATGGACAATGAGGTGCTTTTCAATCACTGAAATCATTGCGAGTTCAAAACCTAAAGGCAGTCAGACACACTCAGGTTTAGTTTACAGTTAAAAGTCATTGCCTAGACACCTACCAGTGCTCTATTTATCTTCAGTTTACAATGTTGCTCTTCTCCCAATATGGGGGTGTGATTCCCTATGGATGGCGTGTGCCTCTGATGAAGTGGAAAATAAAATAATAACTTCTTTCAATTGCTGTGGCTCTGCACTCACACCTAATGAAGTCCTCTCTCCTCTAGCTCTGTAGAGTTTACACTGAAGTATAAATTTGCAATCTCTCATTGATTTTTGTACAGGAACACACAAGAATCCTCCTGAAGTCTAATCCAAACTTTTGATTTACAGCAGAGCAATTTAGAAGAAATAGTATTTGACTCAGAAACAAATAATAAATGAACAGGTAGAGTTTACAGAATCCTGCAGACACTTCTGTAGACACTTTGTTGCCATCTAGAATACATACATGGAACCAAGGTTTACTGATATTAATTTAAGGTGGAGGGAATGTTGAAAGCAACCAGAGATACTATGGTCAAAGGAAATGTGTGTTTAATCCAATATAAAATAATGTACAGAATCTACTGTACAGAGGTAAAGTTAATAAATATGATAGAAATGTATCATGTGTCTTGAATGTGGACTTGCACATTCATTGATCCACGTTTTTTTTGGGTTTGCTTAAAAATTCAAAGATTCAGTCTAGTTTTCTGGTCTGTCCCAAGTGTAGACTGTGTCCATGTAATTTGGGCACTTAATGACCAGTCATACATACATTCATATATACTTGCATTGATCTACATGAAATCACGTGCATGTATGTGCCATAAACATGAAAACAAGTTTTTAAACGGTTAGCAAAAAAGAAGCTTTTAAATTTTAGTTCTAACGACAAAATATGGACAAACCTTCTGAGCTGAGTGTATGTAATTTGGTTTAAGTGATGATTGCTAACATCAGTTTTGTCATTCATCTAAGACATGAACCCATGATTGATTTATAAACTAATAATTCAAGTCGGTATGTGGGACCAGAGTGCATCTGTTACCTCAGCTGTCTGTTAACTCTCTGTTGGGTTTTTTCAGGACCATCTAGTGTGTTTCCTGCCAGGCACTCTGGCCCTAGGTGCTCACAACGGCCTGCCAGCTGATCACATGGATCTGGCCAAACTGCTGATGGAGACCTGCTACCAGATGTACGTCCAGATGGAGACAGGCCTCAGTCCAGAGATCGTCCACTTCAACATGCATCAGGGCAGCATCCGAGACATCGACGTAAAGGTAGATAGATAGTGCTGCAAGAGTGGGTACAGAGAGTGTCTGCTCCTAATCATGCAGTAGTGTCCTTTTTAAAAAAACGTATAATCTTGTACCTACAAACTCATTTTGTGTCATTCTTGATAAGAGCATTGCCTGAATGCCTGGGGGGCAAAAATAAATGTGACCCAAACTTCCTGCTGATCACGTACATAATTGTTTAAGGATGGTCTAAATGGTCTAAAATCTAAATCAAGCGGATGTTTAAACTCATAATTTGCTGTTTGTGCTCTTTGTATTTTCTGTGATAGCTTGCAGACAGACACAACCTCCTGCGACCAGAGACAGTGGAGAGTCTCTTCTACCTGTACAGGTTCACCAAAGACCACAAGTACCAGGACTGGGGCTGGGAGATTCTCCAAAACTTTAACAAGTACACCAAGGTCAGTAAAATGAAGGCTGTCTTCACTGATTTGTGTGGATCAAATGAACTAAGGATCAATGTCTTAGGTGGGCTTCTGCGGGACATAATCATATCAAATGCAGGTCTGCTGTCTAATGCACAGCTGTTTGGGGTCCCTCACATGGTTTGGTAACACCTGTTGACATGAAGTCATATTGCGCAGCCACAGTCAACATACACCACATGGAAAATACATTAAAGAAAGTAAGTAAGGAAAAATTGATGTGGAAAATTGGAAGGAAACTACTCAGTGTGAAAGTCTAATCATATGTCCAAATCTAATCCATATGTGAAAATGCTGTTTAAACAAATGATAAATAATTGCACGAATGGCATTGCTTCCCAACTTGTTTGACCTATTAGGCATTGCTGTTTGTACAAATGTTTGTATTTTTTACAGTGTGGATTTAAGCTAAAGAAGTTTCATTACAAACAGTTCATGTGTTTTTGTTGATGGATGTCTTACTCTAGAATGAAACCTTTCATACAGTGTGACCTGCTTACAGTAATGGAATTGTTGTTGTTATCCTCTGGGACTGGAATTTTCTACAGTGACATACAGTATAATTTTGTTGACAGTTTAAAAGTGTAGTCACTTCTGTTGCATTTCTGTGTCCATATGAATGATTAGGAAAGCCATGTTCAGTGTACATGTCATCTCTTTGATTGGTAGAATAGTCCATCCACCCTTTTGAAGCTAAGTTTGTATGTGAGGATTACCAATAGTTCTGCTATAGCCAGTCTGACACCAGGTTTGGACATTTCTGAGATGCTTGTTTTTAGATATTTTAGTGATGACAGAAAGAGGCACCACTAAAAATTTGAAAAGTTTGTGTTAATGCAATGATTAAGTAAAATTTGCAGCACTGTTTTAGATAAGATAACATTTATATTCTTATCAACATTTCAGTAACAGTTGAAGACAGTAAAAACATTTTAGTGACAGCACCAAATTAAAGGTTGCATATCAAATGCACTTTACAGGGACTTGCTGTGTAGACCCCAACTTGAACCCAACAGGTCCTGACAAAGTGTTTGGTTTCAGGGTGTGTAGTGCAAATCTTAGGGTTCAGGCTTGGAAAAGGGACAGCTGTCCAGTCTATTGCAAAGCATAAGTAAAACAAATGTTATATCCTCTGGTTTGAGGTCTGGTTCAGTTCTCATATTTGGCAGTACCAGTCGGATTGAGCCAGATTGGGTCACAGCAGGTCCGGTCCAGTGTGTTATTATTTAAGCAGTCAATCATACACTTGTTAAACAAGCTTTGTTAAAGTTTACATTGATGATCTTGTCAAGGGAGTTCAATAGTTCAAGAACTACTTATCTCCCATGTATTCCTCACAAATACTCTACTCTTGAAGAGAATGTAATTTATTTAAAGGCAGTTTATTCCAATCACTGTCTCTAACCCTAACTGACTGTGCTCATTTACATATTCAGTGTTAGTAAAAACAACAGCCCTAATGGTAATTAGTGTTAGGTTTAGTAAATAAGCCCTTTTATATGTTCTAAAATATAGTGAGTGGATTGTGTGAATGTGGGCAAATCCCTGTGCGTTTCCCTTCAGGTTTCCTCCGGTGGCTACACCTCCATCAATAATGTGCGAGACCCGGACTACCCGAGCCCCCGAGACAAGATGGAGAGCTTCTTCCTGGGAGAGACCCTGAAATATCTGTACCTGCTCTTCTCAGACGACCCCAACCTCATCAGCCTAGACCAGTATGTTTTCAACACTGAAGCTCATCCCCTGCCTATATGGCCTTCCACTGTGTGACACACACACACACACACACACACACACAGGAATTCAAATGGCAGGTAAAACTGCGCGTATAAACAAAACAAACATCTCAGGGTTGGTCTAATACCAAGATAATTCCTTCATCTTCTGTTTCAGTGACTGAATGTTGTCAAAACAATAACCCTGAACACAGACCACAGATGGAAAAAGCCTTCTTTTTACCGATTGAATCAATTGTTTGCTATGCGCTAACAGCCATGGGAAAAATGACAAGAGCCTGGTTCAGTTTGCGGCTAAGCCTTGTTTATTTATTTGACTGGTCGTTTTCGTCGCGTGGTCTCGTAGTGACAGAGTTTATGTTGGAGAAGCAGAGGAAGGTTTATGTCTTCCTGACCGCCCATCAGCATTTAAGAAAAACCTGATTGTGACTTGAATCAAAGATGTCTTAATCACATGTTGATGGATGAGGAGGAGTGTCAGGTTGGGCTGATACAGGTGTTTGAAAGCTGCCCATAGCTTATATTTTGGTTACTGTTGTGCACATTCTATTTCTAACAAAAATGACCCTTTTTATGTTAGAATTTTTTTTTTTTTCTTACCCAAGCATTGTATTCTTATTAAAGTGGAAAGGTATCCATACAATTATGAAACAAAGCCAGGATCTGCCCTGGTTGTCTGACCCCAGTGCCGGGAGTGACAGCAGGCTGGTTGTCCTCGTAGCAAAAAGTTCCCTGACAGCAACCACCAGCTGTCTGAACTGAAACCAGCCCCTGCCTGCTGTACCTGCAACATGTTTGTTCATGGGTGTGACTCTTTCAGGGCTATGAAAAAAAGCTAATTCCTCATCACACTGTGTGTAATATAGTCCTTAAGGGCAATGGCTAGAACCATTCTCAAATGCCCCCCCCCCCGGCTTGAAAACGGGAAATAAAGCTGAAGCTCACTGACAGGGCATGAGCGTGCCCTCAGTCCATATGTTTGCTGTCCCATGCTGCGTTCATGTCATACAGGAAATGTGACTTGACTACATGAAAATTCCACTCGGTCACTTCAGAGGAGAGAACTTCAACACTGCAACATGATTAATGGATGACACTGACCAGTCGTGCAGTGAAGAGTCTGCAGCTTTAAAGTTTGCCAAACTGATATTGGTATATATCATCATATCTCCCAAACCTATAATACATGTTTTGTCAGAGATTTTCTTTTTCCTACTGTTTCAGTTCTAGAAGCAGCATTCAGATCCTTAAGTGAAAGTACAGAGAAGCATTATCAGCTAAATGTATATTCAAAGTGAAAGTAGGATGCGCCAAGTGGATTTTTTTCTGGCAACCCAAAAGTTTAATCTATAATGTCTTAGTAAATGTTTGAATAAAACCATTAATTACAACGTATAAACCCTTTTATAATACGCCTAATAAGACTTTATAAAGTGGTACCCAGCATTTTAATGTTGCAGCTAGTGGAGCTGGCGCTAATTTGAACTTTAAATACTGTTGTGCCGTATTTTTAACAGCACATCATATTTTATAAGATGATCATACTGTTTGTTTTATATGTAAAATGTATCTGAAAAGTAACCAGTGACTCCAGATGAGAGAGAAATGTAATGGAGCAGAGAGTACAATATTTCAAATACTCAAGTACCTCAAAATTGTACTTTGAGTCATGTACTTTAACTTTCTACCACTGCCATTTATACTGAGGCAGCTATCATTTATTTCTGGTTGTATAAGACTAGGTAGTGCTGCAAACAAATGAGGACTGCTTTATGGCAATATGAGAATGAAGTACCTTGACTTGTGAACTATTTAATTTGCTGCTGGATTAACCAAAGACAGACAGTCCTGTTTGGCTATTGTATCCATAAACATCACTAATATTGCAATGTAAAATGACATCATACTGTGACAGAGGATTTGGGTCCATATTGCCCAGGAAATGTTAGGTGTGTGGAATATGTTGCTGATAAACTCTCACAATCCTACTGGCTACAACAAACCAATGTGTTGTTCCTTCCAACTTTCCCTCAGTTTATTCCCATATGACATGAATGCAGCATCAGTCTCTCCCTGTGACTCAGATGACCGTGGTCTGATTCCAGTTGTTGCCTAGCAGCAGATTTACTTATGAACTGTGAAGCTTTTGTTTTATGAGGAGAGCAATGGGTTCTCAGCATCATTGCATTGTTTTGTTTTTTTGTGCTGATCAGCTGCTCTTTTCACTGAATGTTCCATTTCCTTCTTCATCATTTTCCTTGGTAAGGTGTAGAGTACATTTTGTTCTTCTGTGAGAAGTGAGAGAAATGAACTGTGAGATTTTAAATATAAATTTAGCATAATATATTGATTTGTAGTGTATATTAAAGGTATAATTGCAGCTACCTTAATACAGTGAGCTCTCCTTGTACATTTTGTTTCTGTAGTAGTAGCAGCTTCAGAGCAGCTTGCAGTCATTCCTGTAAATATTACTTTACATCATACATAGCTCTACTTGATTTTAAGAATTTGTATCGAGACCAAACTCATATTGTATATTCTGTGTAATTTTTCCTTGGTGTTGTCTCACTTGTGCCTTTTTAATGTTGCTTCAGACAGCATTGAAATGACAACTGTTAACTATCTGTTAATGTCCACTTTTATCCATTCAAGCTATTTTTTACATGTGCATACATTTGCTACAATATATGGTTGTTGTGATCACTGCAGAAATGACTATTTTTTACAGTAGAACAATGAAAGTGAAAGGATTGATATTTTTCCAGAGGTCCCTGAAAGCAATCATTAGGTTTACATAATGCTAATCTCTACCAGTGTGATCTGTGTGATCCCTCCCTGGCTGTATTTCAGCATAATTTCTGAGCCAAAGATGCTGAAAATCAAATCAACCCTGGTGTTGGTATTTTGTATGGGGTTTTCATGATGAAAAGCCATGTCTCCAAAGCCACCTCTTTCAGGAATAAACTCAACAAAGGAGATATTTTCAGTGCTTTTGATAACAATTCACCTGTGTGGGTTTTGAAAACTGATGCTAATATTTTTAGACTAAAGTCATTGATGACTGATTCACTTCTGTTTTAGTTGGAGCCACCTAGCAGAGTGTTTGTAACAGGCGGCTGCACACAGAGACTTCATTACTTACAACCAGATTTGACAAGTCTTCATGATCAGTGCAAAACAATCAGTTGTCATAAGTTAGTTTACAGTGACACCACCAGAATTTACATCTAAGTGTACTTTTGCCAGAGTGGACAAACTCAAACCTCATTCAGACCGTCATATAAGCAAGAGAAATGCAGCTGTAATGCAGGGTTTACAAAGTGAACTGATCACTCTCAAACTGATCACGTTATGTGAAGAGTTAAAAGCCTGGCGCTCCATCATGGAACAGCTGGTATAGTTAGGGGTGGAAGGCCCCATTAGTCATCCATTTACAGAGCTCCTAATGAATTATAGGTACTGAATGAGAGAAAAGAGAAAGTTTGTTACTGTGTGAACATACACTGCCATTTTATATCATATTTTGGTAAAATGATCTTTGGCTATAGATTGGTATGGCCTAATTGATTTTCATATACTGTCATAGACAAACATTTAGGAATTGCACAGAAAGTGCTGATGCAACTACACGTGAACTGTGGTTGTAGACTGACACGTCCGTATTGTTAGATTTACTTTAAACAGAAGATGGCTGTAAACTTTACGTTTTGCAGTGGAAAAGAAAAAGATTTACAAAAATACTACAATCCATCAGTATGCTCAGTGTGTTTCAAATATTTTGCCAAAATATGAATACATACACAGCTTTTGACAGAGGTTTGAAGAGGCTGATGGACAAAACTCGTCACCATTAGAATCTATTGAAACTCCAAGCTGACTTCACCTGTTTGGGGGTGTTTGGTGTAGTACCTTCAACTTTACTGTGCTGAGGTTTTGACAGACCAGAATCTCTACTGGAGATTTGACTTACTTTTGAAAAGTAGAAATTAGAATCCTGTAAATAACATTTTTCAAAGACCTCCTTACAAACACTGTAGTTGTCTTGTGTGGCAAACCTAACATGTCCTACATCAGTCTCAAGTGTGATGTGTTTTTTTTGTTTAGTTTTTTTATTTCAAACAAACATTCTCAAACATAGAGAATGTATTGTCACCTGGTGTATAATAAATGCTGGATCGGCTTTAATTTTATATAAAAAAACAGTAGAGGTTTTATTTAACAGAAACAGAACATTTGTGTCAATGATTGACTCATGAAACAAAGCTGGTCTGCAGTGATCTAGTCATGGTGGTTACATTTCCATTTTTTGTATCATGTCCTTGGATGGAAACACACAGAACACAGTGAGGTCAGTGGAGCCGCTTCCTCCCTTTCATTTTCAATGAGAGGTGGTGAATCTCTGGCAAGGAGCACGATGGGATAGCAGGTAGTGCAGAGGGTACAGTTAATTATCTGTATTTGATCTGTAAGGAGCGAAAATAGTGGTGCGGTAGCCAATCACACATCTGGACATTGTCATATTGTGAATAAATTTAATTTTCAGCTTTTTATTAAACTCCTGAAATGATTTTCCAGTCACATGCAGCTCCTGTATTAATCTGCATCATTTTGAGGCAAATTATGGAGGCAATAATAAACTCTGGATTGACTATGGATCTTCTAACTAAAGGTCAGGTGTGGGAGGTGTTAGTTTCTGGAGCCCTCACAGCGTTCTGTGTGTTTATGCAAGTATACACTATAGTGCTGAAATGATAAATCAATTGATCCATGAACCAATTAGAAAATTAAGGTGCAACAATTTTGACAATCCAATAATCGATTGTCATTTTTCTAAGCAAAAATGGCAAACTGAATAGATACTGTTTTGTTTTTTTTAGTCTTCCATGATTGCAATGTGAATATCAAAGATATTTCTGTTGGCTGGACAAAACAAACTGTTTGAATAAATCAACTTAGACTTCAGAAAATCATTGTCATTTTTCTGTTTTCAGCCAAACTGCAACCTTGTAATGCTACTGCCTATGTAGAATTTGTTAACGTGATTAAGAGCAACGCAAAACATTATTTTTTATTCTAAGATTTCCCTGGAACTGCTTTTAATTTTCATCACCTGTGAGCAGCTCCTCCATTCCTGCTGTGCATTGTATTGTATTACTACAACAACTTTGTAGTGAACCTGAATTCCGCTACAGCAGGTCTTAGAAATGACAGGAAATAACTGGTTTGACGTAATTCCAGTCCTGAAACAAACTCAGAACCTGTGCTTTAAATTGACTTTCTTGAGCTGGTCCTCTCCATCTTCACCCACTGTGCGATGAGGTCTGCTTCTGTCTTCCTGGCACTGATTACAGACACTGGATCAGCATCATTAGTCCCTCTGCATTAAACAACAACAGAGAAATGTCAGATTCGATTTTGCTTCGTGAGTTTAAAAAAAAAAAAAGAGAAAAAAAGCATCAAGGATGACTCTCCAGGGGTCAGCTTGCTGTACCTCAGATCCAGATGATGGGCTCCTCCAGAAATGTTGACAGCTATTAGTGATGAGCTCAAGGTCTTGCGCACCTAAACAGCAGAGAGCTGACTGACTCAGACTGAAAGCAGTGGCTTCACATTTTACTGACGTGTACTTGCTTGGTTTAATCTCTTACCCCTCCGTTAGCCCATGGGTCCAGATCTCCATTGGAGAAAATGATGTTGCTGGCTGTGGAGAGGGCTGAAGACAAGGGGAAAACTCATTAGAAACTAAAACACAGGTGGAGAGATATATGGGAATACTCAGGAACTAAGTTTCATTCCAAAATCTGGAATTCCATTTACAAAAAGCATTTATGGCACCAGTCTGTCACTGTCTTAAAACGAATCCAAGAATTTTCTATGACTTTCCATACACAGAGTGCCTCCATGACCTAAAACTGTTCTTCATTGGTTAATGCAGGGTATATGCAGGAATCCTGAAGTTAAATTCCATACCTTTTAAGACCTTTAAGATCTTTTCAACATATTTTAAGACTGCAACGCCACGAGTTGTAAGTGGTTATCATCAACACACTTAAATTTCCAGCCTTGTTGATGCCATCAACGAGCTGTTGTTTGAAGTGTTGCGCTAATCCGAATCTAATGATGTACCCGGTTTTGTCCTTGCCACATGCGAACGTCTTGGCAATGTCCGAGTCGGGAAACATTTCTTTAAACGGATATTCCTTCGTTGGAATTCAGATAGTGGTGATTTACCGCCGTGTTGAGACACCACAGAACTTCTGCGCGAAGCGTTGGTGTGGTGCCCATCCTCACCCTGAGGTCAGCAGAAGATGAAGCGGCCGTCGTAGTGACTTCAGCGGTGGTACTGTATAGTGGTGTAGCACAGAATTGCGCCATAGACAACTGCTGTCTGCTAGCTTGTATAGTGGATTTGTGACTTGCACCTTGCATATGTTAACGGATTGCGTTGATCCCCATCGAGACAACACTTATAGACTTTTTACACACTGAGCAATACGCCTCCCGGTTGTTCCCAGGGACGGGCTTCAGCCATTGTTTAAATTCAGAGTCTTCTAACCACTTCGGCGCGAACTTGCATTTCCCCATTTTGAGCCTACCTTCGTGTAGCGTGGACTGACAGGAGTCAGTCAGTGAGTGTGAAAAATGTTTGACCCTCTCATATGACGTCACATTAAGCCGACAGTCACAGAATAATCCCATGCGCGACGCGACTACATAATGGGCTATTGACATTGAAAACAATGGCACAAAAAAATAATACCTCGTAAAATGCAGATTAAGACGTTTTAATACTTTTCAAGGGTCTTAATTTTTGCTAAACTGATTTAATACCTTTTAATACTTTTTAAGACCCCGTGGATACCCTGTAATGTTTTCTGGAGGGCTTTGCGGTCCAGTTTCCACTGCACTTCCCACAAAATGTTAAATTACCTTGTTAAAAAAAATCTTAAAATTACATATACTTATTTTCCTTGTTTGAAAAGAATCTATGAATATCATAATATTCATGTTTATTTAAAGATTTAACTGCTGGACAGAAGATGTCTCCTATTTCATTGGATCATTCTCAGTGTCTGTGACCTGGAGGCTCCAAGTTTCCACATCACACTTGTGGAAGTTCCATGATTGGAGCCAAACTAGTTGTGATGTCACTAAATCCTGCTTGTACATACACGTTAAACTGTGATTTAAGGTGGGCACAGAGAAACTTTCCCACCACAGCAGATGAATGTGGATGAACGATCCATCACTCTGCACAGTAAGGCTCAAACATCCAAATGAAGTAAGACAGAGCAAAACACATTTTTGACTGAGGGGGGCTTTATACAAATACATTCTAATATATTATTGTACATTTACCAAACTTACAAAGCAAGGGTCTGTCCTAATCCCTACGCCTGTGGTCGTGAGCAATTGTGTCCCACGTCTGATGAATGCCAACAGGCAGTACACTGGCCTCACACTTGGTGCACATTTATCCTAATACTGCTTCTGAACGGTATTCAAAGTGAGTGTATGCCACAAATCACCACGGTCTCCTGAGCAACACCAGTCCAGTTGTTGATGGTAATGCACCCAACAATCTGTGATTCAGGACCGGAGGAACTTTTTCATAGTTCTAAGAACAGTTGGAGGAGGACCATAGACTGTATAAAAGAAGTGGACCTAGCCACCGTGATGTTGGTTTGTGGACTACCATTTTGACGCCTTGAGTTTGGCATTTTGGCCATTGCCATTTTGTTTTTTTGGAGCCAGAAGTCACCATATTGGACCATTGGATGAGAGGGTGGAGCTGGGGATCTGAGAACCCGAGGACGCTATGCACACCCACTTATACGGGCAACCTGACTGCACCTGGCTCATGGCTACGGCGTGTGAATTCACTGCTAACAAAATTGGCATGTAAATGTACTTAACGGAAATAATGAAGAGGCGACTGCTTAGGGTGTCTTTAATACAGCCCAACGCCTCTAATCTGATTGACAGCTTGCTGTGGTAGTGACTTGTCAATCACAAGGTAGCAATGCCCTAAATCATACCCTGCTTTATCGCCTATTTTACTACTCAAAATGAACATCATGATGTATTGAAGAAGACTTGAAACGAGCGATTGAGACCATAAACTCATTAGGAAAATATTTACTGAGGTAATTCATCACGTGAGAAGTAGGGTCATTTTCTCACAGACTTCTATACAATCTGACTTCTTTTTGCAACCAGTGGAGTCCATCGCCCCCTGCTGGCCATTAGAAAGAATACAGGTTTAAGGCAGTTCTGCATTGGCTTTACTTTTCAGACCCGGAGGTTGGTGCTTGATTGGGACAGATCCAATGGATCAAATCCCATAACTTTTCATTTCTAGGCCTTCTACACCTCTAGATACCATGATATTTCAGTCTGGTGTGTAATTAGTGTTCAGTGCTCACCGTCACCCCAGAACTGGGTTTTGAGCCAGTCTGGTCGTGGAACCACAGCCCAGCGTTTGGAGCAGTAAAGCGTACGGTCCCTCTCAGTGAAGGCCATGGGAGGAAACATGTCAGTCACGTTGTTGGTCTCAAAGCACAGATTAATCTCTGTGCACGCCTGCAACCAGAACAGAAGCAGGGGAAGAGAGTATGATAAACAATGATTGTTTGAAGATTAAGCACTATAGATGAATGGGATGTTTATTCTGTTATAATGAAATTCTGTCTGTCAGAAATGGAAATACAATCTGTATTGTAACTTTAAAAAAATATATACACTGACACTTTATTTAAATACATCATTTACATATCAAAACTCAGAGTGCATTGTCTTTTCCATTCTAATGGATAACTATGTATAATTTGTGAATTTTCAGGTATCCCATTACAAATGTCTATGGAAATTCATCTCATTCATCCAGGAAGAACATCATCAAGTCAAAAGAAACTTCCCCTGTCCTGAATTTGTAGGTTTCCTGTTCAGAAGACACCAAAGGGAGGTGTCAGGTGGTTCTCAATGAGCAGTGTAATGTGTATAAAATGTATATATCCAGTACATGTCTGCCTGTATTTGTACCAAGACTTAATGCATATTGGTATTGGTTTCAACAGATAAAGGTGGGAAACTATTTTACATCACTACCAGCTTTCAGTACATCCATCCCTACACCAAATACAACTGAAGTCACTTCTATTACTACTTCCCCAGGTCCTAGCAACTCTCGAGTTGACTGATGCCAACCCAAAATGATCATATACTGACATTTTGATCAGATTACATGCAAATACTACATGCTGTGCTGTGTGTTGGTGGTTGTTGGAGTACCTGGTAGTCCCAGGCCAGGCTGTCGAAGCCCAGTCCACAGCCGGTGGGATCAGCACACTCCAAATACAGACTGTACAGGTCAAAACAGGTCAGCACCCCGGTAGAGTTGTACACAATCCCTGCAGGATAGGATTGTTTTCCATCAACCACTGACAGGAGTTACAGACTTCAATGGAGGTTACTGACATTTCTTGATATGAAAGTTTCTTATGTGGCAATCAGCTGTAATGGAGATCAGGTAGATACAGATGTACAGTATCAAGTTTAAAGCGAGCCTTTATTCCCCCATTAACCTCCATAATGAGCTTATTTCTTTTTAGGGTCATTCAGATTCTGGATTCTTTCCCAGCAAGTACCCTGTGATCTCAGGGGATTTAACAGACAGACACACACCAACTCATACTTTAACACTTCAGTCACCAGTCGACCAGGAAGAAACCAGGAGAACACAGGCACAGCACACCAGCTTAAACAACAAGACTAGGTTGACACTATATTGTGGCCAAATTGTTACACGGATAGTCAGTGGTAGTGTCTATAATGTGAATTCCTGAATATTAAATGTTTATCTGCACTTTCTGTAGTGGTCCCTGTAATATTTGTTCTTAAAGTGTACTGAAGTAGACTATCACAAGGCATGGTGAAGCTATGTTTGAGTCAAAAAATGTTAGAAATGTAGTTGCAAGAAGAATACTTTCCACTCATATCTCAAGATGTTTGATTTGAAACAAAGGAGCTGATGGTGGATTAAGGAAGCAACAGAGAGAAGCACACGCCCCCCTCTCCATCAGTTGGACTATGGTGGAGAGGGTCAGCAGCTTCAGGTTCCTCAAGATTCACATCAGCGAGGACCACACCAATACTAAATAGCAAGACAACAGTTCTTCTTCCTGTCCAATACTCTGCAACTTCTACAGATGCACCATTGAGAGTATTCTCTACAGAGGGTGGGGAAAACTGCATAGCACATCACCAGGACGGAGCTGCCATCCATGGAGGATCTCTACACACAGCGGTGTAGGAAGGCCAACAGCATCATCAAAGACCCCAACCACCTCAGCCAAAAACTGGCTGTTCTGCCTGTTGCTATCAGTACCGCAGCATCCGGACCTGCACCACAAAGGCTCAGGGACAGCTTCATCCCTCAGGCCATAAGACTGTTGAACTCTTGAGCTCGCCACTATGACACTTTACTTGCACCGCTCTGTTACACCTTACCTGTATTATCTCTGTGTGGTTACATCTCTGTGTAGTTCTCACTAAGTTACTACACTACATTACTGTACAACCTCAGTATTCTATTTTTTTTTTTTCCCCTATATTTTAACTTTTGTACTTTATGTCTTTGTCTTAGATTCTTCTTCTCATTTTTCATTTTACTTGTGTGATTTTCTTTTGTACAAATTGTTGAGCATTGTTGAGGGAGCATGAGAACAAGAATTTCATTGCCAATGACTGCTTCACTGAAATTGTTGTGCATATGACAAATAAAGAACATAACTTAATTTGAAAGAGAACTTATTATAATTCTAACTATACTGTGGCTCAGGAGGTAGAGCAGGTTGTCCACTGATTACAGGGTTGGCGATTCAATCCTCGCTGCCATCGGTGTGTGCGTGAATGAGTGAATGAGCGGCAAAAACCCTTAATGCGCTTTGGATAAAAGCGCTATTTAAATGTAGCCATTTACCATTGCATTTTAATTATCTATTAACTCCCCCTGCTCTTTCATTCGTTACTATCTGCGGGATGTCTCTCGTTTTTCTCTGACTCACTCTGTAGTGAGTGTTTTGTCAGAGCGATTGTTATTTGGGGTGCTGCTCTCCCTCATGCCTCTCGGCGCATAGAGAGCTGTTTTCTCTCCTACCCTGCTCTCTGCTGGACTGTTACAGTGCATAACCATCGTCTCCGCTTCTCATAGCAGCAGGTTTTATGTTGTTTTCCAGTTTCACTGTACTCTCTCTGTGCCACCTGTGCACATATGATACTGTGACGTGCCATTCAGAATCAGAATCAGAAATCCTTTAATAGTCTCACAGTGGAGAAATTTACATAGTTGCGCTGTGACACATAATATCTAAAATATATACAATCCAGCCTGAACAAAGTGGCATGATTTTAGATTTTCAGTTACCTACTCTCCATAAAAGAGATGAATAATTCTTCATCATTTTGTGCTAATGATCATTTTGTGAGAGCAGTTTCTTCAGGTGATGCACACAAAATTCTAAACTGCTTTAAATCTCTAAGTGTTAGTGTTCATTTCCTTTACCTGCAGTCTTCCTGAGGTTGGTGAGCAGGTCAGGCCCACTCAGCATGGTTTCACAGGCCACCTGAACAAAACCAAGGCAGTTTTGACAGTGATGTATAACATATACATCACTGTCACCTTCAGTTTCTTGTTAAAACATATCTGGAAAAGATCTCATCTGCTCATTTATATCCATGTCTATATTTATGTTACAGATATTTAGGTTTAATTTCCATGTATGTAATATGTTTTTTAGATTTTTCTTTTGTGTACCCTGCAGACTTGTCATATATTTCATTTCCATTTGTTATTTTAAAACTGCTTTAAAAGTTTTGATTTGCATCTTCATGTAAACTGTATTTGTCCTTGTTGAACTGACAGCATCACTATGTGCTGCAGTTACAAGGACCCATTTTCCAACCCTGGATAATATCAACTTTGAAGAGTAAAGCCTGACCAATACTAGATTTGTATTTGTTGAATTTTCATGATAAAAATCAGCAAGCAAACTGGGGGTGGAATCCCTTGTATTTGGTTATGAAAGAACTGTGACCAGGATATGTAGTGAGCAGGACATTTTACAGTGTAAAAATGAACTTGTCAGTACTCTCTGGACAAGCTTCTTAAAAATATCTTTGGCATTTCTGTACAGACATTTCTTGTTACTTATCGACCAGCATATACACCTCCCCAATACTAATATATCTGCAATAAGCTCATCAACATTGATAAATACTGATACACATCAGCTGGACTCTCCAATATTTACTTGGATTTTAAGTGGCTATAACTGCAAATGTGTGGCCCTAATTGGAGGTCCACAGCTGTTGTTCAAAGCAGGTTTAAACTGCTAGTTTTGTTTGCATATTGTACAACTTGGGATGGCTGAATATAGAAAGTGCAGACTTGATAAGTTTCTGTTCTGTTTTCATAATAGTTTCAGTATATGTGATGTTGCTCACTCATGGATGGCATTTAGAACACTAATTTGCAGTAAAAAAAAAAAAAAAAATCTGTACATCCTCCCTCAGACTGTGTACCTTGACAGGGTTGGCGGGCATGTCACCCATGAAGTGCGTGCTGTAGGGGTAATCCAGCATGGCCATCAGAGTGAAGGCATTCCTCAGCAGGCCGTTCAGTTGGTGGATGTCCTGAGCAGATGATGGAGGCTTACACAGGGAGAACTCTGACTGGATGCGACTGTAATCTGGTAACATAGACAATAGTGGACTTACATTCCTTATTCTGAGTTAATACATCTCCATGATAAATGGACTAAACTTATATAGTGCTTTTCAATCTAAACAGTTCACAAAGTGCTTTACAGATTCACCCATTCACACACACATTCACACACCGATGGCGACGGAGCTGCCATGCAAGGTGTAGTGTCAACCCTGGGATTAACGGACGACCCGCTCTACCTCCTGAGCCACAGCCGCCCTGTAAATAATGTTCTATTATTTTCCTTCCAGACTTAAAGGACCAGTGTGTAGAATTTGTAGCATCTAGTGATGAGGTTGCAGATTGCAACCAAATGATAACCCCTCCGCTCACCCCTCCTCTTCCAAGCATGTAGGAGAACCTACAGTGGTCACGAAAAACGCAAAAGGCCCTCTATAGAGACAATGTTTGGTTTGTCCGTTCTGGGCTAGTATTAAAACATGACTGTGCAACATGGCATGGCGGGCTCCGTGGAAGAGGGCCCGCTCCCTCTGTAGATATAAAGGGCTCATTCTAAAAAAAACACAACGATCCTTATTTTCAGGTGACTATACACGAACAAAAACATACTTATGAATATTATATTCCATTTCTGCCAATAGATCGCCCTAAATCTTACACACTGGTCCTTTAAATAGAGCAACACCTACATGGCCAGGAAAAGATCTTGACATTAAACAAAAATAGTTTTTTTGGGGGTTTTTTAAGGCTGACTTCTAAACAAATCTAAGTGTCATTGCTGCCTTAGCAACACAACCTAGTCCAATATTTATTTTCATTCATTCTTGTCATTTGTGTACATAAAACAGACCATCTTTCTCTTCAGAAAGAACATTATCACACAGATTTACCTTGGCGTTCAGCTAATTCTTTCAGCTGATGGAAAGCTCCTCTCACAGCATCTCTGCATTCAGGGGCAATGCTCTCAAAATCCTTTGAAAGAGAAACCAAGGTCATGATTCAACCTGCACACGTGTGTAAAGTGTTTCAGCAGTTTTAGGGTAAAAAAAACAGAATAACAGTGGGCACAAATCCAGATATTTTAGAACCTTTTTCAGGTTAGGTTTGGAAATATTTCGTACACTTGTCTGGATCACAAGGTGGGTGACAACAAAAAGAAGAGCATCCATGCACTTACAGCTGTAACATCTCTGAAAAACTGCCTGGAGTCTCCCAGCCCAGCAGTGGACAGTATGGGGGCACTGGCAGCCAGAGCTCCAGCCACAATGTTTGGATACTTGAGTCTCATATAGACAGACAGCATTCCACCATAACTGCAGGAAGAGATGAGACAGCTGAACAGGAAATACTCCAAGATGAGCAAATAAGACATAATGTTGTGAATTTGTATCCTTTATTTTAAAAAGAAATCTTGTGTCATGTCTGGATTAAGATGAACGGGGAATAACTGGGCTAGTGTCACTATAATCCAGTATCTGAAAGAAAAGGGAAACTTGTCATTGAGCATTTCATACTTCCTAAGTGTGAAAGCATTAGTACAAAAAGGCTCAGATCACCTTCTGAAACCCGACACTGCACCTCTCGTTAGATCTGGCATCTGATTTCCAACCACAACTCAACCTGGATGTGTTTGAAAGATTGTGTTGAAATTTTCAGAATAGCTGCAGTTATAAGTTTGGCTCGACAGATTTCTTCGCAAAATTGTGTAGGTTCACATGTGGCCTGTTAGACTATGATGTGTGTAAAAATCTACAGGTGATAAAGACAAGTTTGTAGAAACTAGAGCTGAAATTATTAGTCAATTAATCAGCAACTATTTTGATAATCGATAAATCGTTTGTCCTTTTTTAAACAAAAATGCTAAAAATTCTTGGGTTCCAGCTTTTTTAAAATTCTTCTTTGATAAATTGATTATCTTTGAGATTTGGACTGCTTCTCTAAAAACAAGGCTTTTTAAATATGGATTGGATGGAAATGGAATTTTTTTTTTTTTTTTTCCAATTATTTTCTGAAATTTTATCAACCAAATAACTTATTGAGGAAATGATCAGCAGTTTCATCAGTAATGAAAGTAATCATTAGTTGCAGCTCTAGTAGAAATTATTATCAGAAAAAATTGGTCAAATAAGATCTGTCACACTTTGGGGTCCATTTCCATTGTACACCAGTTGCCAGCTTATTAGGTACAGCTAGCTAAACTGTTTTCCCTTTTTTGGGAGTGGAATAAAAAAAAAAGAAAACACATTTAATCAGAAACACACTATAAAACGCCTTGATTCTGAGCAACTTTTAATTTAACAGAAAACTGTAAAAGTCTATGTCGCTAACAGTCAATATGATAGCAACTGACAGGCACTGCATGCGTCCTACTGACTATCCATAGTTTTATGCTCAAAGTAATGATCTGTTCCCCAGTTGTTTTAGGTGAGCAGGTACAAGTGGTTATTGTTGGAGAATAGCTGCAAAAAGCTGACAACAAGGAATACCTAGCAAATCACTAACATTTAGTCTGGTCTCATCAAATTAGGTAGACAAAATATTAGAAATACTTCTCAGTAATTGAAATACAGGAGAGGATATATGGAAAAACATAACTGTTAATGTCAGGTGGTCAGTTAGAGATGCAGTGGGCAAATTTACACACTGCAACAATGTACACAGGTATTATTATATATCAGTTAGACTTTAGAAAATGGGACTTATGGATAGGGTTGCACAGGGTCAGTTAATGCCCGAAACATGTCCAAGGTAAGTTAAGCTCGGGAATTTGGGGAATTTTGCACAATTTCAATATAAAAGTTGTACCTTTAATAGAGCACTTATTTGGGGGAAAAGACACATAAAAATGCAATACTAGGTCTTATGGCATGTTTTGGTTAAAAGCATGCACATTTAATTGAAATGTAACCATGCATCAGCACTCTTCCATCATATGTAGGCTACAAGTACAACCCTCTGCATACACAGTGCATTCTCCCATCACATGTGCAGCCCACACTACTGCACTGTACTGATTATATTACTGGAGTGAATATATCTTTTTTTTTTAATGATATTCCAGTAAACCAGCAGAAAGTAGCCTAAAGCAAAGTACACAGTTTATAACTTGTTTACACTGTCTGTTAGTTTTTGCTAGCTAGCTGTTACCATGTAGGATGCAGCTTAATTGAGCATGCTAATTGAGGTGCTTTAATTATTTCATTCTTTGTTTATTGTAAAACATTTTGCACACACATTTTCAAAGCACCTTTCCCAATTAGTTAACGTGCTAGCTAGCTAACACATTTAAAGTTCAACTAAATTGTTGATTTTTTCCCCATTTCTACTAGAAGGGATTACAATTATGTCTGCTTATAATGTAGTAAAAGGTCTGTTTCGATCTGCTTATGACTTGGCTTAACTATATTGCCCTTTTATTCCCGTCAATTCCCATGGAAAGTTTCCACCTTGAATATTCCGGGATTTTTGCAACCTTATTCATGGATGATAGTTACTGTTGAAAGTGTAAAAATGAAGCTGGTACTTTCAGATTTATATTGTATTTTATTTGTGCTTTATGTTTATTGGTTTGTCTCATTTTATTTGTATATGCCACTTTTATGTGCCCAGATTTATTGACTTGTGCTGCATTATGGTCTTTATCTACTCGAAAAGTCAATAAAAAAAACTTGAATAACAAAAGCAATTCAACCATGAAGTTTAATCAACACCTCTCTAAAACAGGTTCCACAAAAACTGTACATTAGAACCTTCATGTATGTAGGACTTATTGCAGAACTGTTGGATTGGATTGCTTTGGTTTAAGATAGGGGGACCTAATAAACTGGACACTGTTACCCCTTTTCCACCAACATGGAATTCGTTCCGGTTCACACACTTAATTTTGAACCGTTCGGAGCATTTCGACCAAAAATAAATTGGTTCAGAACCCAAAAGGTTGTTTCCCCAATTGGAATAACAAAATAGCAGGTTTTCCTTGACCTGAAGTGTGACCTGTGATGACATCAGTGGGCGTGTCTTATTCTACAGGTTGGAGAGAGGATGGAGAAGGCAACAATGGTCTCTGGTCTACTATGGTAACAGCCTTCTACGTTTTATCATTAACAGTTGGTCCACGCTTGTTTTATGGATAAAAACAAATATCTGTAATAACAGAACAAAAGCTCGCAGGTAATCAATGCAATCCGCCATCTTGCTCCTACTGTTTACTTCTGTTGTACATTGTGCAATGCCCTCCGTTAATGACGCATCCTTGATTACAATGGTTCAACTCAAAACTGGTGGAAACGCGCGCTGGTTCGCTAGATAGCACCAAGGTTCCAAGAATCCTGAATGGAACCGGTTCAAGAACCAGAGATCATTTGGTGGAAACAGGGCAAGAGTGTATATCAAGCATCAAGAGATTATGCCTCACTTCCTGTTTGTACATCTTTTCTTTAAAAGATCAAAAAAAAAAATCAAGAAACCAGCAGGTTCCATGCATTCAGCTTGAGTCAAAGGAAAGTGTAAAGTTGCTTACTACAATGATTCCTTTTGGTTTATGTGTAGGGAGATTTGAAACCTGCCCACGAAAAATCCACTCAACTAGTTATTTTAGCACTTATGAAGAGATTATTTTTTCATGGGCACACAAAAAGAAAGTCACACATTCAAGCCAACAACCAGTGTCGGACTAATCAGTTATATAAGATCTAAAAACTTCTGAGGAGCTCAACAACAAGTCACACAAGTGGACAACACTAAGAATAGTGTCGGTCAGGTGGACCCTACCTGCCACCAAACACAATGACAGGACAGTCTGTGGCCGCCAGCTGCTGTTTCAGCTCAGTGATCATGACAGCGTAGTCAGCGAGGGCCTGCTCCACTGTCAACAGGCTGATCTGGGGGATGTTGAAGGACTCTTTGCCAAACGGCAAAGATCTTCCATAGTACCTCTGTAAGAGGGAGAGGAGGGCGAAGGTGTTCAAGCTTGATAAGACATTCAAAACAAATGCAGGCAGTGTCAAAGCTGCAGTATACCCCAGCTGCAGTGAAGGACATCATGCATCCATACTGAGGAACTTCTTCCATTGTCATCAGTATTATGTGACTGTTAGGGCACTAAAACTACTTTCTGGTGCAGGTACTTTAAAAAAATAAATAAATACCTGCATGCTTCATTATTAAAATTTAAAATCTCTTCAACACTAAAAACTAAATTTAATACAAAGTTAACAATCAAAATCAAAACCAGTATTGTCTTTCTGATTGAACATACCGGACTAACTAGCCCTAGTGTGTTGTTGTGTACTAAGAGAGCACATGCAGCACAAAGAAAACTGCTGAATAACACTGCATTTGCAGGAAGGATGAGTCTCTGTTTTTCTTATTATATATATATATAAAAATGTTAAGGCCACTATTTTAACCTCAAGAGAGGAATAGAGATTCCCTAAAAGCCACACAATTATCTTTCTTTTCACACTTATAGCAGCTGAATAGATTTTGTAATAGTGGCTGGTAGTGGAATCCAAACAGCATTGTAAAAAAAAAATAAAAAAAATAAAAAGGCTGTGTGCAAATGAAAATCAGCTGACAGTATGAGTCAAACTTTAACCATCCATTTCCCATTTTCCTTTCTCACATGATCGGCAAATTCTACTCGCCTATGTTTGATCAGTCTAAAACTGTTTAGTCAAAAATTAAAATACATTTGACTGCACTATTTTATGAGTTGCACCACTGTTCTCTTACATGTTCAGCAAAAATGACCAAGGCTCTCTGCTGAGCAGCTAACTCTGTGATGAATCCAGAGTTCAGCGCAAACCCCCAGATGTCTCCCTCATTGCCAGTGTAGAAGAAAATAGGACCATAGCCCGTCTTCCAGTATTTATCTAAACGGAGAGGAAAAACAGAACCCAATGAGTCCTTTGCTCATACATTTGTTACATTTAAAATAGGAAATTGGTTTCACCTGTGATCAGGTAACGCTGATTGAATGTCCCGTTCCCCACGCTCTTAAAGTTGAAGTGGTCCAGAGTCTGACTGAAATACTTCTCTGTGAACTGGGGTTCTGTCTTGAATCCATGATGTTTTCTTGACTATAAAAATTTATTATTCTGTTATTCAAAAGCTCTGACTTAAGAGTCTTGAACACTTTACACAGCAGGGTTTGAAAGGGGGAATAAAACATAATTTTAATTTGACATTGCTGTTTTGTGTTCCTTGAAATTCTCACCAGAGGTTCAGGGACGTTTAATGTCAAATTGAACTGTATTCAAGAAACCAGGAATGTATTAGTAACTTGTAATTAGAAAACGTACATACAATGGTAGAATGTACTTTAAGACCTATGGTTAAAACTGAATCTCCATTGTTCGATATACATAAACTTTCACATGTGGTTCACACTTGTACCCAATGAAATATACGACACATTTTAACAATTAGTATTTGAATAAAATAAAAGTATCGCTTAGTTGGTCACTTTTATGCCGAATATGGGAAATTTGAGTTTTAAGTCACTTTCTATCAGGTGTGTGTAACGTTACATTGACCGACAATGACGAGAAGTAGAGCACGAATTTTGAGTTTTCTCCAGAGCAGAACAGGGCTATCAGAAAAACAACACTGAAAGCTAAAACGGTACCTGAGAATAGCTGTATGGCAGGCCGTGCAGCACCCCAACAGGAAACAGGGATACTGTTACCGTGAAAAAAGCCAATAACTTACTCATGTTCCAAAAATAATGCTGCAAAAACTACTGCACAGTAAGAATGAATTTATCGCTCTCAATCGCGCCTGCGCTTATCGCACGAGTCACATGACTTATGAGCAATGCTGCGTTTAAGTGCGTCTCGTAAGATTTACCATTCTGGTTTTAGTTTGCTAAACTGTTGAAATAATAACAGAACAGAAAAGAGAATATGAGGTATAGTAAAACCAATGTTTTAATTAATTAAAAAAAAGTGAAGGTGAAAACACAAAATTACTAGAATACCATTTACTGAGAATGCCACACAACCACATACACTATACTGTACCTTTTACAAAGTACCTTTTACAATTTCAAATCTTTGTGGTTTAAGATGCTAATTTTGATGTATGCAGGGTTTTTGTATGTATGTTACCTAAAATAAGAGAATAAGAGAATGTCCCTTCTGAAGAACATATGCAAAATATGACGTGTTATCAGCAGTGAAGTACATTGGTTCAAGTACTGTACTTCATTTAGAGGTACTTAGCATAATTAGTAGACTTTCTTTTGATCATTAAATTGATGGTGGTAGTGTATTTTACATGTTTGATCGTAAAACTTGTTGTACTGCTACTTTTACTTGGGTAAGAATTTGAATGTTTTTCCACCACTGGTCGTCAGGCTGTACTGCATTTACCTGTGGAGCTTCTGTGGTGGGTGGGGCCACACTGTGACTGTAGTACTGTACATTAACAAAGCACAACCTGTGCAGCAAGTTAACCCAGTAGGACTTATGGACTGTGAGTAATTTTTCTCTTGACTTCCTTCTCTGAAATATTGCTTGTAAAGTGAGGTCAAATATGACTCTGAATAAATATCATTCAAAGCTTCCTACAACGTGTTAGCATAATATAATGACTCAGTATAATTAGGCCTGGTGCAGAATCCTTGACCTCTATTGTTACTACACAGATAATACAGGATTTCACAGTCATGGAGTTTCTAGAAGACAGTCCCCAGGTCAAATAAGGTTTAGGATAAAAGTTGCTGGATTAGGCTTTATTTCCACCTGTCCATACAGTCATGTAGTGGGGGTTTTACCACACAGAACTACAGAGTGCCAGAAATTTGGGGCATTTACAAAATATCTTTAACAGTCAGTTTGCTACATTTTTCTGTGATTTTCAGTTTACCTGACATGATGTGTATGATAGCAGAAAATTCCAAAACGTGTAATCTTGTGTTATCTTGTGTGAACTCAAAACTAGTAGATAAAATCTATCCTCATGGGGTTATCAGGTTAAATTAATGATGTATGTTGTTGTTGTCATGCGTACGTGCCACACTGACAGGTGAATTCCAGAGCCTGTGTGGATTATATTTAGGGAATGTGGATGGAGGACTTCCTTGAATAGGCAGGGTGGAGACTCCTGAGGAGGCCTGTTTGAATTACTCTCACTTCCCCGTTGGCACAGTGTGGAAGGCAGCAGGCTCCGAGGCAGAGCTGGACAGTGACTGAACTCTCACCGGCCTCTCATTCTGGAGAAAAAGGTAAGCAGTCTGAATGTAGAGGATTTATAAAGTCTCTCTGATAAACTATTCAGCTCGTATGAACGGAACTGAACAACATGTGCAGAGAGACACCAGATAAGGTACAAGGAAGTATTCTGGAAAAACTGCAGATTGTTACTGATTCACATCAACATCAGTGCAGTTTCTCAGTAGATTTCTCTTTTCTTTTTATTGCATTCTTATTTTTTTCTTTTATAAAAATTGTTATTAATTCGAGATAGTTAACAGGTAAGGTTTGGTGTAGGACTTTGTGTATGTATTTGTCTTTGATCCATCCTACATATCCTTCACTTTACCTTACCCCCCTCCATCCATCCACTCTCCCTCTCATCTGTCTCTTGTCTTCAATCTTTGAGGAATTTTTCCACCTTTGTCAAACTGTTTAAATACTATTTATCATGACTAATGATATTTTGTACTATCACTCTAAAACGTGTCAGAAGGTTTGTGTTCACCTCTGTTTCTGTATTACATCTACTGTAGGAACAACTTCAGAGACCTTTGGAGCTCTCTTCAAATAGCATTTTAAGATTTAAGATTTGATAGATATTCTTATTCTTATTCTTAAGTTTGTAAATAGCAGTAAAAGTGAATAATTTTTAATTGTATCTTTCACTAGTCCAAAATTTCACTGTTAGCAGTTTGATACATGTGGTCCCAGACATTTAGAATAAAAAATCAAAGGCAAAGAACAAGCCCCTGTGTTGTATGTTTATGTCTGTTGTCCTATAGTTTGCTCTCCTCCTGTCTCCGCCATCCAGAATGCTGTACACTGAGGTGCTGCGGTTGTGGGACGAGGCAGTGCAGGCGGTGGACGCGAAAGACTGGCAAGGAGCTCTGGCCAAACTGGAGCAGATCAGTGAACCCACGTCTTGCACACTATTCAACGCCGCCTCAGCTCACCTGGCTCTTGGGCAGGTGGACCTGGCCCTGACGGTCTGTGTGTTGTGTGTTGGGGGATGATGGGGGTTTGGAGGGGGACCCTGAAATTCCTGTCAATACCTTGAAGTGATTCAAACTCTTAGACATCATTATTTTGTTATTTAGCCAAAAGAATAACTTCCATGGCTAATGACTTTATAAATGGTTAAAAAATAATTGACTTGTGCTTTAGAGATCAGTTAGAAGCCATTCAACAACAGAACAACAACAACAATAGCTCTTTAGTTTATTAGGAAGACCACTTCAATGGACTGTTTGACCTCTTTTGGAAAACAACTGGCTTGCAGAGCATCTGGACTGAAATCTATTTATATAAAAGTTATTCAGATGTACAGCTGCAGACTTTGTGGATTATTAACAGCAGCAGTTTTTCAGAAGGTAATTGGTCAAACAGTCCACAGTAGCAGTCCTGCTGATTAATTAAAAGGCTAAAAAGATAAAGCACCTGTCAGCAAGAGGTAAACCAAAACCCAAGCTTCACCATGTTTAGGGGACTTAGAGAGATCATCTTGTAACTGGAATGTCAAAGTTCAAGCAGCAGCTGCCGCTTGAGCAAGATATTAAAACTCTATTGGCTTTCTTCCACTGTACATCAGTCTGGATTTAACCGCTTCTGAATACTTACACTGTAAAAAAAGGAAGCATATTGTAATATTTCCATGTGTTTGTGTCCAACCTGAACTTTTCCCCTCTGTGATGGCCAGGCTTTAGACCTCACCATTGCCAAGGATGAACGTCTTGCTGTTGGCTTCTTCCAGAGAGCAGCAGTGATGATGCAGATTGACAGGTAGGAGGCAGCAGACTTACAGTCGACACGAAACACTATGTTTTAGAATGTCACAGATAATGGTGATATCTTTAATACAACTTACCCAAGAAAATCTTGGGAAATGGCGGGAAAATCAGTGTGCTATCATCCTGCAATATCTACTTGTGGCCACAGTGCCAGCAGTTCAGTAAAAGGTGTGTAGTTTTGCTCTAGAGGTTTCATAAAATGTTAATGTTGCTTCCTTCATGTGGTTTAATTCCTGTTGAAACAGATAAGTGATGGGGCAGTCTTATGTTTAAACCTTCAAGGTAGTAGAAAGGTAGTTTGATTTGATAAGACAGCAGAAAGGAGGAATTGTTTTAAAGATTCTGATGACTTCATTGGTTGGACTTTGAAGTTAGACAATGGATGTATTGAGAAATATTTCAATATTTTGGGAAATATGCTTATTTGTCTTCTTGGTAAGTTAGATGAGAAGACTGATACCACTCTCTTATCTGTACTTTTAATGTGAAGCTACTGCCAGCAGCTGGTTAGCTTAGCTTAGCATAAAGACTGGAAACAGAGGGGAAACATATCTATACCCATATCATATGGCCAGAGCTAGCCTGGCTCTGTCCAAAGGTGACTATGCCTACCAGATCTTCTAAAACTCACTGCTGTGACACGTAATATGTTGTTTGTTTAATCCGTACAAAAACAAAATGACGCATTGTGGTTTTATGGGGTGTTATGTTTCAGTATTTCTTGCCTGAGAACAGTCACTTCCTGGACATTTTTCATTACTGTGAGGTTGCCAGGTAACCAGCAGAGACTCCTGGAAGTTACTGTGCCAGATGAGGAAAAAGTCTGACACATAACACCCTTGTAAAAACAGGTTCATTCTTTACAGTTTATCATCCATTGCTATATCTCTCTGTCTGTTTGCCTGTTTCTGCTTTGCTGTCTCTCCAGGCTGGAGGAGGCTCTGTCAGACTGTATCTGGGCACAGAAGCACATGAGAGGAAACTTGGTCATTGACTACAGACAGCTGGGACTGCGATTCAAACTCTACAGCTGGCAGGTCTGACATTCAGCCTCACAAACACACACTGCTCCATTCACACAGGGAAACACCAGCCTTCAGCATGCTTCTTCTGACACATTACAATGCAATGAAAAGGAAATCCAATCCCATGAGGTCTGTCAGTACTGAGGAATGAAAACAGAAAGAACTGTCCTGTGCCATCACCTCCATTGTGCAGTTCAAACGTCACGTACACCTGGGAGCTAACAAAGCCTCATTGATGGAGACTGAACAACAGGTTGCACAACAGCACATATTTCTCACAGAGCAGATGCAATGCACCTGTGCTTGTAGCCAGTCAGTAACAGCTAAACTATGGCTTAGTGCAGCCAACATGCTTCAAGCTAGGGTTTACCATCAGTTGGAAAAATCACATCACATGATCAGACACAGTCAGTGTCATCCACCTCTGATAGGATGAAAGCTATGCAGTTTTGTCATGTAAACTACATGGTTGTCAAGGGAATCCAGTGAGATGAATTGGCTCACAGCAACACTGATTGGATTCCACACAAGCATGCATGATGATGGTAATAATGATGACAGTTATTATTACAATGTATTGTAGATTGTAGAATCAGTGTTCACTTGTGATTGGTGGTAAAGGGGGTCATTTGTTTACACATTTCTCTGCATACATTTTACGCATTGACAGCTGAAGGCCCCATGAAATTGACACTTGAACTTACTGAAAAACTGCTACTTCCTGGAAAACAGTGCATCTTCAGTGGGTGTAAATCAGTGGGTGTAAATGAGAGGTACAACCAACACAGTCGTCATAACTGTTTTGGTGTGTTCACACTGGACCAAATTTTAGAGGTGGTGTGATTGCATAAAACATCAGTGGAAAGTCGTGAGTAGACACAAATAGAAGCTAATTCACCCTGGAAACAAATTTAGACAAAGACACGTCAGAAAGAGTTGAGCAGAAATTCTTGCATATTCCGAGACTTTTTAACTCCAATTGATGAATGCACAGAGACAAAAAGATAAAGCAGAGCAACTAGAACTGGCGTCCTTGGTGAATTTTAGCATCAATCCACACTCTGAGCTGTCACACAAACCCTCACATGGTGCCTACATTGCTAGCTAGGTAGCTAACAGCTAGTGTCTGGTACAGTCTGTACATTGGCTGTTTGGGAGGAATCAACACAGACTCAAAAACCTCTCCAGTGGCTACATTTCTGTGAATATAGCAATGTGAAATTTTGCTTTGTGTTTAGCTTATTCTTAAATAATCGTGCCTTTCTGCTTCCTATCGAATCAAACTGCCTTTCTTTACATAACTGACTGGTTTACTGTCAGTGTCCCGGCCCAACATCCTCTTTCAAAACGAACTACATCACATTTTAACAAAGTAATGATACCATTTCATGGCACCTTTAAATAATTATGCTTCAAAATGCAACACAATTTTAATGCATCTGGACTTCAAATCTAGTAATATTTTGTAAAATATTAGAAATAGGTATTCAGTCATCATTATTTATATGATGAGCAGATACTTGAGAAAGCTGAGACACATTTTTCGTTAACAGAATGACAGACAAGCTTTCCCCTTCTCTTTAGCTCTTAGTTGCTGGAATGTCTCCATCAGTGACAGAAGCAGCTATTGTTTTTTTGCCATCACAAGAAAGCAGTTCCACAGAACAGTATTTGAGGAATTATAGAACAAATTCACAATTTAACACTATATACATAAAGGACCCAAACATCACCATGGTGGTTTGACAATTTCTATGACACAATAAAAAAAAGGATAAATAATGCATGCTACTACATTCTTCAAGGTGGAAAAACGTGTGAAAGTGGCACAGGTCTCTGGCTATTTAAAGCTTTATTCACAGAAGCATCTAATGCACAGACATATCGCCCTGATGAATACTCCAACAATACGCTGCTTTTTAGCTTTGTAGCAGAAACGTGTTTGCTGATATTGGAGCTCCATCCTCCAGTGTCTTAAAACTTCAATGCATGGGGAGTTTTTGTTCCACAACCAGCAAGTGAGTTTGGAAAGACAGAAATTTTAGTTAAGTAATCAATGAATGATTGGTACTGGCCCCCATACAGATAGTTCATTGTGGTAAATGATGATGGAAAATCCCTATAAGCAGGTTTTCACACAGCAGTAAAGATAACATGAATATTAAGGGGATGGTACTGAAATGTATAATTGTGATATGCTCTCTAGGTGTTATATAATGCAGCAGCTGTGTACTGTCGGATGGGCCAGTGGGAGCGGGCCAGGGAGGTCCTGCTATCAGCCTCCCAGGAGAGAGGAGGAGGTCGAGGAGGAAACATAGAGGTGGCTTTGGACAGCGTCCTGGTGAGTGTCACAGCTTTCTAAGCAGACTGGAAAGGACATTGGTGACACATTTCCAAAGTCAGTTGCCCTTGCACTGTTTATGTTGTGTATGTATGTTTGTTGTTTGCATTTCTGCCATTGCCATACTGCCCTAACGAGGAGAGAAATATGAGGATGATTCTCCAAAGTGAGGGAAGCTTGGTCTGTCCTTTAGCTTCGTAACTTCTATAACTTTAACTTCCTGGAAAACAGTGAGTTATTGGCTGTGCTCCATTTGGCCATGCTGGTGTGCCACTTATCAGGCAGCAGCAAGGGCAGTGAAGCCATTTGCACAAGGAAGTAATATCTGCTCACCTCAGTCCTAATTGAGTTGAGTTCAAGGAACTTGCCTTGAATTTAAACATTCACACTTTGAAGGTGCCTAGTACAACCACAGTCTGACCTGCTCCAAAGGAGCAGTTGGAGTTGGTGGTAGTGCGGGAGGGGTGCTGCTTTTTCACTTTCTCCACTGAGATTTAGCCAGTCCGGGGATCGAACCAACTTTAGAATGATATCTCACTGTGTTAAGTCCCATAACCTGTTTCAGCATAAATTGCATCACAGGAAGTAAAGGGCCATTTCACTGTGATAAGTTTAGGTCACAGGTTATAGCTCTTCATGGCAAAAGGTGGAGCTATGGTTATTCAATAAAACTGTTTAACTGTTTCACAAAACAAATACAGATTTTTCAGTTCAAAGCTGACTCCAAAAGCCCAGAGCTGAAAATGAAATGTATTGCTCCTCTCATGACTGCTCTTAAAATGTATTTTGACCATATATTCTGACTTACAATTGTGATTTTATAATTATAAAAAATAACACTTTACTCTGACTTTAATAACAGAGGGAGGAAGTCCTGGCTCCTCTCCTGGTGCCTGAGGGTGTGGTGTTTCGTCCTAGGAAACAGGATGTGGAGCAGCTGCAGCAAAGAGACTTCCTGGGCAAACCAAAGGTAGAGTGTCCCCATGGTGAATGTTGTGGCATGGGTGTATGGTAAGATGCTTGAATTACTCCAACTTGCTCTTGTCACTTTCATAATACTAATGAGAGAGAAAAATCAACAAAGAATTCAGTGGAAGTCACATCACCTCTGTGTGCCCTTTTGTCAGCCATATGTTGCTGCTTTACTTTATACCTGCCCTGAAGCAGGTTTGGAGGTTGTGGTAGCAGGGGCTTGGTCATAACGCGGCTGGATTACAATCCAGCCAAAGCAGGCCCCTGCCCCTAGTCCCCCAAAGGCTCCGAAGGTCCCAGGGTTAATTGGTTGTATGTAATTTAATTAATTGCAGATTTGTTTAGGAATATGTACCACTGAAGTACAACATCAACTAAGGCCTAATTTTTTTTTAAAATATCTAATTCCATGACCTTGTCTTGTGGGTGAGCCCTGTCCCAAAATGTGTCAATTGTTTATTTTCCTATATAGTGCATATTCCTTGTAGTCCTCCACTTGATGGTGGATGTGTCAATAAAGACCCAAATACAAATGTTTACCCCAGGGCCACCTAACAGGTTAATCCTGCCTTGGGTCATAGTTGAGCTTTGTGAGCTGATACCACTGTGATGTACAATCAAAGGAAACCTAGAAATATCATAGAAATATACATTTTTATTTGGTGGTGGAAAAGGTTTATGATATAACTAGTAACTATTTGTAACGACAAGGCTGGACCACTGAGGCATTCAGATGAAACTGCATATCAAGCCGGTTGCCAGCTGATGTAGGTTAGCCTAAGAAGATAGAGTGCAGATATTTGCAGCTGAGTGTCTACACTTTGCTTGGGTGAAAGTAGGATTTAAAGGCAGTTTTAAGGTACATTAGGTCTGGGTTAGAGAATGGTGACACCTGTCAGATGGCTCAGCAGATTTATGACAACACAGCCTTATACCTACCGCAGGGCCTTGTAGCCTTAATACCACTTAATAAAGGCAGCACCAAAAATATGTAGCATAGGCCCGAATACAAATTGGTACAAAATGAAGTACTCAAGACATACTCAGACATACTCAACAGAATCTAACTAACATTAAATTCACCTCAGGGCACCACCCTTGAAAAAGGGAAAAAGATAGCCAATTAATTCATTTAGTCTCATTGTAAAGGTTGTTACGGGGTTCTTGACTCGTGTACAGTGACCATGATACACACAAACACATGATCAGGTTCTTTATAAATGAAAGGATTATTGAACTACTAACTACACACACACACAAACAACTATGAGACACACCAATGGATTGATCAATGATTGAGCAATTATTGTATGAGGACCATTTATACCGGATGACGACACAGTGAATGATTAGTTGGCAAGCTGTGTTAACTCGTGTAAACACGGGGAATCCCTAAGTGGATAACTTTAATACTGACCAGTGGAATCACCTTAATGCATCGTTCAGCAGCTGAGAGCTTATTAGGAAGCAGAGGGAAATACTTTATGATTCCATATTGTTACTATATTGAAGGGAGATCCTACTTATGACTTAGTGCTGAATTACTTTAGTAATCTATAGCAACAACCCCACTATCACAGGGGAAAAAAAGTTTCACCTGGTGGTTCAGATAGCCAGGGGAGAAGTCGCTCTGGAGGGAGAAGGGATATGCAGTGTGGTTTCTCGTGTGGCCAGCTCATGGGCATTTTCAGGTGCGCTCTCGATGCCACATGGCAATTCAGCTTGAATCTGCAATTTTTCTCTTTTTCTCTCTCTCAGCAAGCAGCAGGATGATAACATCTTCACACACACACCCATTTGGGTGTGCTTGTCACAGTTCTGACTCTCCTAACTTTTGTCATGTTAGAAACGTAGGCAATGAGCAGCCAGACTGGATTGGATTCTCTCGGCAGGTTTCGTTCGAGGTTGGCTGGATGCCGGCCTTCTGCACTTTTTGTGCAGCTCGGGATGCAGCTGAGATCTTCTGGGCCAGCCTGCATAGGCAAATGGAATAGGCATGAAAGGCAAAGCCAAGAGCAGATCTTGCCAGAGAAGAGACACATACAAGATTAAAAGAGATAAGAGTGTCAAGACAAGAGAAGAGTTATCAGGGGAAAATACTGGGCATCTTCTTGTTTTGTAGTCTTCTGTAAAAGGGACGGCAACTTCACTCCACCCACCCTAGATCTATCCTGTCTTAATTTTTTTCTTTGTTTCAGTTTCTTTTCTAAAGACTTGTGTCTAATGCTTCCATGTTTAAAAGGTTGGCGTACTCAGTTGCTGAAAGATACCAAACACCTTTATGAATAAACTGTTATAACTTGTAACCAGTGTTAAACCAGGTTTAAATGTCTTAAATGGCAATCATACTGTATACACAACAGCTGATTCACAAACATAAATTTACCATATATATTTCAGTATATATGCCTATGTGTACATATGTGCACAGCACATTAAATGAGTAAAACACTGTAAATTTTGTTTAAACCTACTACAGGTCATTATTCCTTGGGTCACCGGAATGTGCCTTTCCCTCCCATCTCCCCCTTAGAGGGGTGAAAAGGGGAAGGGGTGCAGCCAAAACAAGCAGTTATTTAAACTATTCATTCAACAAAATATGCTACCTTTGAAATAAGACACTAACAAATATTTTACATGGAAATTAAACTACATCTGAAGTCAAGTGTGTAGAATCCAGTAATATGTTATGCTCTACTTGCAGGTGATTTCCTCCATGATTCCCAATGATGATTTTGGAGGCTTTGAACCTCTGAGGCTGCAGGTAAGAATGACCACAGTGTCAGTATGAATAAACATTGTTGCCAGTCACTCCCTTTGCTAACTCTCACTCTGTCTTCTCCACAGAAACCTGGTTTCTATGAGCCCAAGGTGGATGGAGTTCAGTGAGTATTATCACCAGTCACATAGAAATATTATTAACCTGAGCGGGTGAGGAGCTAATACTCCCATTGAACAACAATGCTAGTAGATGTATGAATGATTTTGTCTTTTCACTACCTGTTAGGGATTCTCGATACATGCGTATGCGGATCCCTTACATGGCTCGGGGCCCGGAACAACTGACTGTGCCGGGAGGGGCCATGGTGTTTTTATTCGGCGAGGAGGACAGGGATGGGATGGTAACTGTCATATATGATGGACAGGTGAGAAGAGAGAGAAGCTGAATCTATAATAAGCCAAAGATGCAGCGTAAATCTTATAGATTTGTGTTGTGTTGGGGTGTTTGTATGTCCTGAGAAAAATCCTTGTTTCTCTTCTCGAGCTTTGAAACACCTTTACATACAAGATTAGAAGTTTTAAGGCTGCGTTAAGTTATTTTTTGGCCATATGGGGACAGCAAAACACGAATATTCTGTATTTTAGCTCTGTTTTTGGTCTCTACCAACTGATGATGGAAATGTCTGTCTTTTTGCTAAAGCTGCTAAATGCTCCCCCTATGTTCACCAGCTAGTCTCTAACGTTGTCTGTCTGCTGTGTGGTGGAGGGGAGCTGCAGAGTTGGTGATAATTTGTGATGATGTGTGGGATCATCACCATGAGCGACTCCTTTTATATTACACAGTAATTTGATCCATTGTTCATATGAATTTATTGATTGTTAGAGCTTTAAATCCTGTTTAAAACGGTCTTTTCTTTCATTCCGATATTGCATCTTTGGTCTACAGTTGTTATCAATATCAGTTCAGTTTCATTTGCGGGCTTATATTTTGTGTGAAATGTTGTGCTGGAGGGATACACCAAAATTGCAGAAAAAATATAATGAATGGATCAATGAAACTTGCAGATGCTCTGCGTGTGTACTGTATTTGACAAACAGATCAAATGACTACACTGTTATCCGTCTGAGTTTGTGCTTATCAGAAGTGGCTTGCAGGGCCAGTCGTGTGACCAGACTTTTTTGACTGGGGTGGCCCAAGTGGGGCACTCACATATGCAGGGGTGGTGTATGGGGTGAAGTATGTGCACGTGTGCACACACACATACACACGTCGGAATAGCATTAATTTACCATTTTTGTTTCTACTACTATATCTACCATATATACCATATCTACTTTAATAACTAACATTACAGTATCTTATTCCTGTGTTTCAAATTTCCATGGTGTTCCATAGTGGCACCATACAAATATAATATAATATTGTAATATAAAGCTTCCATACTTTGTTATATATTTAAGTCCTCAAAAAGAAATTGTACCTCCAAAAGTAGGCTACATACAAAAGAAAATAATACACATTCCAAAATACAGTCACAGTTTACCAGCAAAATTAAAATAAATGAGCCTGTGTGGACAAAATGTTGTGTTGACTAAACTGTGCAAAACTTCAAATCTACAGTACAACAATAAAACACGAACTAAGGTCACGCAGGCAGATAGTCAATCATAGTTTAGGATAATGGGATGGCACCTGGGGTGGCCAATAAGATTTCTTGCCCTGACAGGACCTTAGTCTGAGTTATGCATTTTTGGGGCAGGTAGTTCCACATTGGAAACTTTAAAATTACTGGCAAACTCAGAGGAAATACATGAGCAATATGTTTGTTGCCACTTATTGTACTTAGTAGTTTCATTATACTATTTATTTGTTTTCACATTGCAGAACAAGTTCCTCTGGCCTCTGTGATTTTCTTCTTTAGTAACACGATTTCTTAGACCTTTATATACAGCCATATCCTTATTTGAGCAACTTCTCATTGCAGTTCGTAGAGCCAGATCCCTTTGTTTCCTAAGTTTTCGAATTTACTCACTTACCCAAGATAAAGAAGATTTCCTATTTGAGTTCTTGTGCTTTTTTAGAAACTTGCCAATAATCCCTGCTACTACATTCATTAATTCATCACAACAAGTATGTACATGATCCTTATCCATAACTTCGTTCCACTGCATTTTATTTAGTTCACTCTCCAGAATTGGGAGATCACATTTTATAATTATTTGCTACATAGGTTTTAGATAGAATATATAATGTATCTATAATGTATAACAGATATATAAATGACAGTAGAAACCAATTTAATGCAGCAAATGAAGCATACCCGGTATACGCCAGGCCCATTTCCGGTACAATCGAAATACAGATATTTTTCTGACATAAACAGATACAGATAGTAGCTTTGCATTACACCCCTACTACCTGCTCAACACCAAATGGCAAACAGACTAGCTGGTGAACATAGTGAAGCATTTAGCAGCTAAAGAGCCAGATCATTTTCTCAGGTGGACACAAACACAACTCCAAATGAGTGATATTGTTGCTTTGTGTCTGCTGGATGTGTAAATAAGCAACTGTTTGCTAACAAGTTCACCATATCAACTTAAAAGGTGATGATATGTCAATGTTTTGGTCACAATTTGCTTCCGCTGCCCCCAAGTGGTCAAAAAATTAGTTATTGCAGGTTTAATCAAATGGAAAAATATTCAATCTTTGACAGCCACCATGGGTAATTTGGATGCAATTATTCCTCTTCAGGTTGTCAGAACCCCCAAATTCACAGACCCAACACTGAGAATTTGGTGTCTACGACCCTGGTTGCTGGTGACAAAGCTGGATCTAAAGTCAGCGTCTTTTATATATTCAGTGTCTGATTTTTTTAGTCCTTTATTTTTCAGAGAGGACTTCTGCCAGTGTCCCTGCTTGAATCTGCAGATGTCAAGACGTCCAAAGGAAAAAAGGAGAATGTAATGTATTTGTCCATGTAATAATACACTTTATGATGCTTTGGCCAATATATTTCAGGCTCGTCTCAAGAGGAAACACAGGCTGGGCTTGAGCATTAATGGCAGCACTTCACAGATTGCTCAAAATTAGACTCATGCTTAGCAGAGCTTCATTCAGTTCAATTCAGTTTTATTTATATAGCGCCATATCATAACAAAGTTATCTCAGGGCACTTTTTCATATAGAGCAGGTCTAGACCGACTCTTTATATTAATAATAGCTTTATCTCTGCTTCACCCCCGAGTAGCAAAACTGTTGTGTCAGGGAAAATTCCTGCTATAGGCCCTTCAGCCGGAGCAGAAAGAAGATCATTCTGCTCCTTTCAACAAAAGATACAAGTTTCTTGCTGGGAGAAATATTCAATGTTTTTTTCACAGCTGAAAAAAAAGTAAATTGCTGTTTCACTGACCTTCCTATCCTGTCTTCTTCCACAGAGAGTTCCCAGTGGGATCCCTCTCCCACCGGGACTCAAGCCACCCACTCGGCCAAATGCCCAGCCCAGCCCTGCACCTCCTCCTCGGGGTAAAAATGGATCACACTCCTCCTGGTTCTCCTACTTTCTCTTCTTTCCTCTGATCTGCTGCAGCAAGCACTTATTATTATTGTAACAGACCATTTCAGGGTCAGAGCAATATTTTTTATTTGTACTGCCTGGCACTTAATCCTTACTAGATGGTTGCCTGTGATTTTAGCGTTGCTGGAATTTGGGTTTGAAAGTGTGCTTTGAAAAGAAAATGTTTTTGTACAGTACAGTGCTGATAGTTTTCTTATTGCCAATATGTCTGGCCCGCTAGCAGCAGGGCAGATTGTCATTATTTGGTATGGTAAAGCTTTATTTTATGGGTCCCTAATTTACTAACAATTTCTTAGGAAGTTTCCTGGAAAGAACTATGTAATTTAGAACTATTTACAGCAAAACAGAGACAAAGTTCGGCGACAGTTATGGTCTAGTTCTAACTATAGTTTAGTTAAAACTAAATCTTTGTTCATTATTCATTGAGTATACAAAACTTTATTCCCCATTTATGGTGAATTGTATGCTTATCATACAATGCTGACACATTTGACCTTTTTGCGTGTTCAGTTGACCTGCTGAGCCCTGACTAAAATCCTCTGTAGGTCAGTGGTTCCAAAAGCACTGTAGGTGCTTTGGCACCCTGAGGTGCCTTTAGAATGGATGGGGCAAGGGTGCTACAAGATTTGTTCATTTCCTTTTTTTACTGTATATATTTTGTTTCTAATTTTAAAGTGCACAAAAAGCAAAGTGATTTGTCTTTGAAGAATAGGGTCCTGTGGAGACGATTCTGGACTGTTTGCTCTTGCAGTTTGTAGAAACGTTCCCCTATACTGTGTGATATCACTTCCTGTTTACTATATATATATATATATATATTTACTATANTATATCTGTCCGCCATTTTATCTAAGTGTCCAAATTCTGAGTGTGTAATTTATACATTATATAATACCTTCAAAAATGCCATCAATGTACATTACATTCCCACAATGTGTAACATTTTATACATTCAAAAATTAACACGTACACTACAACTGTCACTGATGTCCTGAAATCTCAATTTTCTGCTCACTATAGAGTAACCAACCAGTAGTGCATGAGTGAACGAGGGAGTAATTTCAGACACAGCCTGAAAGTGAGCGCACTGAACACGGAACTTGCTGTAATCATTCCTCCTGTTCATACTGGCCATTAAGAGATCCCTTCCTAAATCGATTTTAATGTAAGTGATGGGGGACAAAAGCCACAGTCCTCATTCTGTGTAAAAATACATTCCAAAGTTTAGCTGTATAGGTAATATGAGGCTTCAGCAGTCGGAGTTAAGTCAAGTGGATATCTTTTGTCCAAAAATTAACTTTGGAAGATATCCACTTGATTTGTCTACACTTGTCATGTTCATGTAAACTTAGGAATATACAGTATTTTTGTACAGAACAAGGACTGTGGATTTTGTCTCCCACCACTTGCATTGAATTTGCTTTAGGTCTTTTAATGGCCAGTTTGAACAGGAGGAATGATTATAGCAAGCAAAAACAGTTTCAATGCACATATAGGCATGTGAGTTTAGATTGAAGGCAGACTTGAAAAAATATGACCCTATCCTTTAAGCATGGCTCCTGTTAGAGCTGCTGGGGGTGTAATGAAAACTGCAGCTTCTAGTCGTCTTTAGAACCACAGTTGTGATTTTTGTATTTGTATTTGCATAGTGGAACAGACTGTACCTGTACTGTGTTTTCCCTGCAGTACGTTTTACCACAGACACTCCACCTCCATCCTACACTACTGACACCCATGCACCGCTGCCAGCCTCAGAGCCTCCCAAGTACACAGCCAACGCAGCCAGCGACCAGGTAATATACCCCTCTGGAAAGCCAGATTCATCTGTGCTAGCTGAAAGGTGGAATCAAGTTATTTTCTTCGCACATCCAGCTTATGACACACATACACCTTCTCGTTCTACCTGATCTAAATATAGGATTGTGTGGACTTGTGAAAAAACTGCTTTGTAAGGTTGAGCTTAGCAGGGGGAATGCTGATGTGTCCCAATTAAGTCACTATGACGCTCAGGGGAGGCAGAGGTAGTCAGTGTTTGGATATAAATATTCTTTTGTGTCTCTGCATGCCACAGTGACCTTCTTTTGTGAAATAACTAATGGACTTCCTGTTCCACATTTGCCATGAAATAACAGTTTCTCTCTGTCAAGGATACTCAGGAAGATTTGAGTTCAAATTGAAGAAGATGATGCTTTGTCATATCTTCCAGCCAATAATGAGCGAACCATGGCAACCTGTTGCTTCTTGAACAAAAGCAGCTAGAGACACCTCATTTAATCACTTTAACCAATTAGTTTAATCATCATGTACAACACTTGTACACAGGGAACTAGCCTCATTGACATTAATGCAGAGGCTTGACGAGCTTCCACATATACACACTGCACACATTATCATATACAGTCAGCATTCACACTACTACTTGAAATGCCAACACAGACCCAAATCTAGTCATCAATGTGGTTTTGTCTAATTTATCCCGATTTTAAGAATAAATTAAAATAAATTAAGAATAAAAACACTACTGCTTTACACTACTACGTCAAGATCAAGATCTACTGTATAGATAGAAACCAAATATAGGAACATTTGTTATCATTTGATTGGAGTTTTTCCTCCAGAATGTCATAATAATAAAACTTCATAATAACGCGCAAGCATCTGATTGCACAAGCAAATAAAGTGTGGCTTGTTTTGAGCCCTTTGGCCATCACAGACCCCCCCAAGGTGCAAATGTATGCAGCCCGCCAGCTATCGTGCATAGATGAATACACTGAACGAGTGGTATGGCAGTTTGTGCGCACAGATGAATAAAACAGTAAAATGATGCATTAATGGGAAAAATATGACCTCTGACCTTCAGAATAAAAGGGAAGGGTAGGCTAGATAGTTTTACGGTAATACAATCTGTTATTTAATCTTTTTATGAATCTAAATGAAAGCACAGATTAATGATTGGTGCCAGATAAATTGTGAGAATGCTATAACACATGTCCAGTATCCTGCATATAACAGGTGACAATCAGCCACTCAGTGTTGTGTATAAATTAGACACTGTAAAGTCCTTTTTGTTCTCACATATAAATTATATGTTAATAATAGGGCGATTTATTTGAGAATAACATGTTTTTTAACAATCAGGGAGAAATTCTATAAGGGCTGACATATTGTGACTCAGTTATTTTCAGTCAATTTAGTATAGCATATAGGATATTATAGTATTTTTTCTATTTTTTTACATTATAATACTGTTTTACATTACTTACTTTTTTTAATTCCCCACTTTTATTCTGAATGCCAAATATATCTTCCATATGACCCCAGGTGGACTTGTTTGGTTGATGTTTTTCTGTAATAGTGTAACTATTTTTTACAATATCATTCTATAACCTATCATGTTCATGCACTGTTTTATATATTTTTAGAATATTTTTGATTTATTTGGTTAGTGGATTACTATCCACTATCAGGAAATGAGTGGTGAGAGATGAGGGGAGGGATAACGTCTTACCAGGCCACCAGGATAACCCTTTTGCACTTGTTTTTATATTTGCACTTTTAAAGAAAAGGAAACTGTGGTTATCATATGTTTCTTTCTTAATTTATTATATTTTTAAAGTTGATCTGGAAATTTGATCATTTTTAAAATTGATCGCCAATACATTTTGGAAAGATAAAAACATTTAAATGGTTACCTAGCTTAATCGCTCTTTACAGTGTGCTGGTGTACATGGAGGTGGGTTCCTACATAATAACCATATAAAAAGCATTCACACTGACTGGACCAGATCAATATTTTTAAATAAAAGCTTGCATTATCTGTAAATGTATTTCTGCTCCATGTTCCCAGCATGCTGGCGAAGCTCAGGGAGCAGAGGCGGGGTCTGTGGTGGTGAAGGTCCACTACAGGTACAGTGTGGCTTTGTCTGTCCCTCTGGACACACCGCACCATGAACTGAAGGAACGAATCGCACAGAAATTGGGCCAGCCAGCGTCTCATCTGCGCCTCAGGTACCTGCAGGCCTGCCAACCCACTTCTGTTTCCTTGAATTTCAACAAGTGATGCTTCATTTCTAAAAATACGCTTTTCTATGTCCACTCCACCCCGTGGGTCCAATATCTGATCTGAGACATAGGAAACTGAGGCTGCAGCTCCACAGACATGAGGAGTCCATGAAAGCAGCAATAAGCAGCAGAATAGGATTGATACAGCATCATGATTGAATAAAAACACATCACAAAAACGGAACCAGTCAATTTGTCTAGCTGTCTGTTAAAATAATAATAATGCTGATAATAATGCTTTGATGCTTGTCATCTGTTTCGTCCTGGAATAAAGTCATTTTTTCTATCCTCTGCCTATCCACGTTGGCCCCCATGATGCCCGCAATTCCCCACCCCACACACACACACACACACACACACACACACACACACACACACACACACACACACTTCCCTCACCACTCCCTCTCTCTCTCTCTCATTAGGTATAAGCAGCATGGCTCCCGGGTGCTGATACCTCTGGGTGGAGAGGTGGAGCCAGGCTGCACCATGCAGGAGGTGGCTGAGGCCGGCAGAGCCACCCTTTGGTGCCAGGTGAGAATTACCTACACACGCATCAGGGCCAGGTTGCAGAGGTGTATCTGGTGGGTCGCAGTTGCCCGCCCACCAGATTTACCCCCTACCATTATTAAACCTGTACTAATCACAGTGGATCAAAGATGGGGCATCCTGTTGGGCCATGTAAGGCAACGTTCCCCTGTTTTCAGTGAAAACTTTGATAAAGCCACTGTCCACTACCTGCTTAGCAGCAAACAGCAGCCAGACACAGTTAGAGACTAGCTGGTGAATGCAGTGGAGCATTTAGTAGCTGAAGGGCCAGATAAGTAAGAATATGTATCCCAATGAGAAAAGGTCTTACTTAAAGTTGAGGCAACATTGCATCTTCAACATTGCACTGATCACTGGCTGCCATCCACTGAGCCTGTGCCCACATATGGCCCACCCATTCATCACATTGAAAATCACAATAACCAACATACTACAATTGGTCATGTGCACTAAAACAATGAGGACGTATCAAAACATAAACCATTATACCCAATTAAATAAAGGCTTTTAATATAACTTTTCTTCAAGAGTCCATGAGGAATGTTTTCTTTTCTGTGACCACTTCTTTCAACTTCAGAAGCACCTCAAGGTTCCCTGGATTTACCACATATCCATTTACTCCCATCCTTGAGTTTATACTTTACATACACTTATTGATACCAGTAGCTTCCAGTAAAATGACATTTTACACAACTGTTATGTATTTTATTTTGACAAAAATGTTAAAATCAATACAGTGGCTCATAATATAGTTGAGTGGCTGGTTAAATTTACTTTAACCACTTTGGCTAGGTGATCCAAAAAGTTCCTTTGAAGCCTGGGACTGTATAAATATTAAATTACATAAATAATAGGGTATTAAGGGTGCACCATATTCAGAGGAAATCATTCCTGTCAACTGGTAGCTATTGGAGCCAATATGTCCTTTTTGAGAATACACTGGCTCTTTATGTGACACGGGGGCAGCAGGAAGAGGACCCAAATGCAGATATGAAGGTTTTAATGACGTCTTACTTGTGGTACAGGAAGGCAGGCAGGCAAGTAAGCAAACAACAGGCAAGTCCAGATACTGAACATGAAACAAATCGTGAAAACACTGGAAGTACAGGAAACCTGACAAGAGACAATGAACCAACAGAGAACAAGGAGAAAACACAGGCATATATAGGGGAAGGGCTAACGAGGAATCAGGCACAGGTGAGCACTGGGGGACAGGTGAATACAATCAAGGATAATGACACTCAAGACAGAGACACGAGGGCAGGAGCACAGAGGAAACAGGAGACATGACCTCAACATAAAACAGGAACTAAACACCGACATAAACATGACAAGACAAAGTCCATGACATTATGGATATTAGTGAGTAAGCATTATCCCACCAACAGCCATTGCCACTTTTAAAGAGAAGAAAAAAGTTAAATGTGTCACATAAAGTGAGTTCATAATATAATTCAAATTCAGCATCACACATTGCCAACTTGTTCTACTAATGGGTGAGATGAAACACGTTCCAACTCTGCTGTGCTTAAAGGAGCTCACCGGTACCATAGAGTGAAAGTGTTTCTCCCTTCTTCAGTGATCACTGAAACAATGCACCGACAGTGCCAGTGGCATGGGCATCATGTAATTGCTTTAAATATGACGTCTGACATCTGATCTCATACATGCAGTATCATGCTTTAGCATTATCTATATCTTATTTAGCAGCTCTTTGTTCAAAATAGGGAGTAGTTGGAATATTCACTGCTTTGTTGTTGTTTGCCATACATTTGAATAAGTAAATGATCCTAAAAAGGTGTGCAGTGAAGCCTATTAAGGGTTAAACTGTGATTGTGATCAAATTGTGTTAAAATAGTGAATTTCCACTCTGGGGAGTCTTTTCTTCAGTTCTTTATGCTTAAGTCAAGGGGAGGCAAGTGGAGGGTCAAAAGAAAATATACAGTACTGCGCCCTCCCCATCCCAGTATTTTTTATAATCCCTTAGAAGTCCCTTAAAGTCACATATATTTAATTCATGATTCCTCCAGGTAATCCTTCCTCTAATTTACAGCTATGCTAATAAAAATGTTCCCTCGTTGTGCTGTTACACTTCAGACCGAAGACCCCCTGGCCAACCGTACGATCCTCTACCAGATGGTGGCGCTGTATGACTACGCTGCTCAGGGCCCAGAGGACCTGGAGTTCAGCGAAGGAGACACCCTCGACATCCTGGGTGAAGTTAATGAGGAGTGGCTGGAGGGACACTGCGCAGGAGAAATCGGCATCTTCCCCAGCTGCTTTGCATACAGGGAGAACACCAACATCACCCAGAGCCTCAAGTTATAAAAGTGCTACTGTGCAGTCATCTTTAATAAACCTGTTTACAGCCTCAGAACAACCAAACTACACCCTCAGTATTGACTTTATCATTCTTTAAAATTTTTTCTTTCTCATATGGTATCACTATAATGTTGCAATAGTGGCTCAGAGTATGTCTATGGTACTGAAGAGTATGTTTATATTAAACCTGCTGTACTTTCCTGCTTTCTATATCCTGGAATCACTCTAATATTCCTGTTATATCCTATAATAGTCAAGTGAGGGTTTATACTAACGTTACTGAAGTGGTATGATATTTTTATTTGATGTGGAATCAACATTATGTTCCTGTAATTTTTCTACAGGGTTATAATGATCCTGGTCTAGCAACTTTAAAGTGTGTTGAGTAGTAGTGCCATAGGGACTAATATTGTAAAGAATCCTGATACATTTTCCTAATGAAGATACTGAAGCTGTTTATTGAATCCCAATATGTCCTTAATGATTAAGTAACACATTTAATGAATTTACCAGTGATATAGTAGTAATAGTAGTAAATTAGTGGTAAACGTATGTACAGTAGTACATAAAGTAATTTACATACACTGGCTATACAAATATAAAAAGTGTTGGTGAAATTAGATGGTTTTACAACACAGAATCCCAGCTGATTTATAGCTTTTTGCTATTGTTTGGCAAGAAAACACTCAAAGTGATAAGACATTTCTACAATTTGATATACATTGGTTAAATTGAACTGTATAGATTCTATTTGTAGGCTGTTAGTATGACACAGCTAACTAACTTCAGTTTCAATTAAAGGTTAGTTTCAGATCAGGGGTCTGTTGTAATACAACACTGTAATGCCTATATGTACTGCGAGCAGGGCCGTAGCCAGGATTTTAGAAATACTGAGCTCATGAGTTCAAAGTCCTGAAAGGTGTCCTCAGAAAATTTAGTACAGACACCGAAAAAGTCTCTAAATGATTTCTTATTATTTAGATTTTTCATATTTCATTATTCAGTTAACCGTTATATTTTCTGTACATTTTAGTTCCTTTAAGTAAGCTCTAAATGCTGTCGTAAATAAAGTGGTGGAGAAATATTGAATCTTTTATTTATTTATTGGCCTAAAAGTTGTCAAATTTTAATATATTGAGTCTAAAATTACTGGAAGAATAAATCAAAAAAACTATTTTTTAAAAATTGAAGAAGATAAGGATATTGGGAAGCACTACAGATATAAGGACATTTTCAAGAATAAAGATTTTTAAAGAAACATAAGGAGTCGGTCTAGACCTGTTCTTTATGAAAAAGTGCCTTGAGATAACTTTGTTATGATATGGCGCTATATAAATAAAACTGAATTGAATTGAATTAAAGAGCTACAGAGAATACTATACAACTCCTAGAACATGCTCTCTGCAAAAACTGAGTATCCTGCAGATGGGCAGCAGTGAGGGAGGCCACCAAGACACACACAACAGCTTTGACATTACAGTCTTACAAGACAAACTGTGCACACTGGAGCGGTGGGCCAGGAACTTCACTACTTCACAGCTTCATAAGAGAGAAATTGCTATTTCATCCCAGTTTGACAGATTGACCTGCTGACGTGCTGACATACTGCGGTAAGCGTATTGCCTCATTTCTGGTCGCCTGTGCTTCTGTGTTACTGGTTGTGTATTTTGCTGCTCCAGCTAAGCTCAGTTAATTTTGTTATATTCTTCACTATAGCGGCTAATTACCCGCTATATACTTAAGCATACTCAAGTTCTGCTTAAGGACTCATAGCTCTCTCCTGTTAGCGACTTTCCGCTAACCCCACAGTTGTTTACACGCTATTCAGTTGCTAGCTACTGTACTTTAGCTTAGCAGTTAGCGATGGCTTATCTCGCTCCCTCTTCCTCTCCTGCTCTCTCTTGCTCAGTGTGTCAAATGTTTAGTTACTCCTCTGCCTCCTTTAGTGATAATGGTACGTGTAACAAATGTAGTTTATTCACCGCGTTGGAGGCGAGGCTTAGTGAGTTAGAATCGCGGCTCCGCACCATGGAAAGTCAGTCANGCGTACACAAGTTCTGCTTAAGCACTCATAGCTCTCTCCTGTTAGCGACTTTCTGCTAACCCCACAGTTGTTTACATGCTTTTCAGTTGCTAGCTACTGTACTTTAGCTTCACAGATAGCGGTGGCTGCTCTCTCTCCCTCTTCCTCTCCTGCACTCTCTTGCTCGGTGTGTCAAATGTTTAGTTATTCCTCTGCCTCCTTTAGTGATAATGGTACGTGTAACAAATGTAGTTTATTCACCGCGTTGGAGGCGAGGCTTAGTGAGTTAGAATGGCGGCTCCGCACAATGGAAAGTAAAGAAAGTCAGCTGTAGTTAGCCAGCCCCCAGCCGGTGCATGCCGACCAAAAGTAGCTTCTCCTAGCCATCTCCCGGCAACTCCCGAGCAGCCGGGAAACCAGGGAGGCTGGGTGACTGTCCGAAAGAAGCATAGCCCTAAGCCAAAGCCTACGGTTCACCACCGACCCGTTCACGTTTCTAACAGGTTCTCTCCACTCAGCGACACACCCGCTGAGAAACAAACTGATTATTGGTAGCTCTATTTTGAGAAACGTGAAGTTAGCGACACCAGCAACCATAGTCAAATGCATCCCTGGGGCCAGAGTGAGCGATGTTGAATCCTATTAAAAACTGCTGGCTAAGGATAAGCGTAAATATGGTAAGACTGTTATTCACGTCAGCGGTAATGACACTCGATTACGCCATCGGAGGTCACGAAAATTAATGTTGAGTCGGTGTGTACATATGCAAAGACAATGTCGGACTCCATAGTTTTTTAATGTCATCATTCAACCGCTGGTTGTCAAGGTAGTGTCCAGGTAATGATGTGGGATTTGTAGATAATTGGCGGACTGTCTGGAGAAGACCTGGTCTGATTAGACGAGATGGCATTCATCCAACTTTGGATGGGGCCACTCTCATATCTAGAAATCCGGCCAAGTTTATTAGTGGCCCAAAGCCGTGACTACTCAGAGTTGAGACCAGGAGGTCTGTTGCAGTCTTACACGCCTCTCTGCGCTTCCACAGTTACCCACCCTAAACTCCATAGAGAGGGT
>LKNJ01002930.1:0-52451 GCA_002120245.1 Maccullochella peelii | reverse complement strand
CATACATACATACATACATACATACATACATACATACATACATACATACATGTATATGTGAGAGAGCAACGGAGAACGCTTGTTGGACAAACTAAGAAGTCCAGGCCATCGTTAGTGTTTGGGGAGCTGTGAAAAACCTCAAAGTTCTTAAAAGTTCATGTTAGGGGAAGCCCCAGGTTAAAGGTTAAGTTCTTGCAGTAGAAAATGGTTACAAGTACACGTTGCAGGGCTCCTGAATCATTGCAGCACAAACATCTTTGCATTAAGCTTGTGGCATGTTTTTTAGCTGGGATAAACAAAGCCAGTGTCTTCTCCACCATAGCCTGAAGTGGAGCGTCTGAATATGTGTGGACAATGTTCAGATCCTCAGGACGACACTGCCCATGGAAACTCGCTGTTCTCAGTTAGTTGAGATAAGCCCTGTGATTCATATTTTATGGGTCAGCAGCACAAAGAGAAGCGTTGATGCACGTGATGGGGATGACATGTTGACCAGATTACTGATGATGATTCACAAGATAACCTCAGACAGAAGTGTGGTGTATGACTCACATCCCATTCTGTGCATGGAGAAACAATGGATGTCACCTTTACTCTGATTCTTTTAGCTTGAAATTGAGCAAAATGTTTACATTTTTTTACACCTCTGGGCTTAGTTATCAAGCTGTACACTGAGCTGTGAGCTAGAAGTGAATTAGGGATGAAAGCCAAGCCATTGGAGCTGTTGCTTGGTACAACTGATGGTACACTCACAACCATCCACCCTGAGCAATTTATGGGATCAGTTACAGTTGTAGTGGGTGGAGTTGGACAGGATTAAGATATCAAAAACAGACAAATTGCTAGTGTGATGCACATGACAGGAACTTAAAGTGAAAGGCACACTCTGTTATGATGTTACATACTGCTCAGTGAAATTAAGCCTGGTAAATCACTGATGTGGTCCTGCTAAGGATATCCCCGCACTCTTAGGCCACATAATATAATACATAATAGTATATCAAGGACCTTAAGATAGCTAGACCACTGACTTGTGAGGTGAATTGAAAAATAAAGTGTGTGCTGTATGAATAATTAAATACTGGCCATAATCCCACAGACTGGAACTCCTCCAAAGCAAAAAGAGATTTTAAAAATCACATATCGGTCTAAACCTCGTATCCAGGAAACTCTCAAAGTGTTCTGCTTACACCAATGAGCAGTCATCCACAGGCAAATGGACTGAGCCATCTGCCTGTGAAGAGGAAGAGGGGTTTTCAAATGTACAGACAAATGTAGAGAAACAAGGTGTTTTAGGCTGTATTCACACCTGACTTGTTTGCACAGTTTAAACAGACTCTGGTGCATTTGCTCATTTAGTTCGGTTCATGGCGGCTGGTGACAACTGAGAATATCAAACACACCAACCACAAGATTATGTGATATGGATCTGTGGCACATGTTAATTCAGCCATCTCCCCCATTGTGTTTCAATAAGCCATCTGTCAGTATTAATGACAGATGAAGTTTAGTTGCAGCACAACAATTATAACCAAGTATTTTTGTGTAAACTCTTGACTTGGAGTGTAGCATGACTTGCTGTCAGTCTCAGAACAAACTTTCCTGTCGTTCCTTTTAATGTTTATTTTTTTTCCTGAGGTTCTGTATAGCACCGCCCATGCATACTACTGGTCACTGAAACTGCCCAGAAAATGAGTTCCTGGATAAGTTACCTAAAAGGACTAGAACTAAAAGGCAACATGGTCATAGAGTGCTGCAGGAATGAGTCCTAAAAATTGGAAATGAGTTAGCATTTTTGCTAACTCGTCTCGAAGTCAATGGGGTTTCTTGAATGGTTTTTGGTTAGATGCCTGAAATAAGGTATATGGTTAACACAAGCTTAAGAGAATTTCACGTTTTATTCTGTAACATAAAATACGTCAGTAAATACCCCACTCGTGAATATTGAAGCTTTTATGTGTCTTAAAAAAGGCGGTTGCTAACAAGAGGCTAAATGAGACTACAGAGGTTGTCGGGGACATTAAACGTCATCACAGTGAACACAGAAACTCATCTACTCACTCGTCCGCCTTTACAGCCTTGTTGTATTTATACCTTGCGCTCTTGCAAACTATTCCAACTCAAACTTTCCCAAAGGCTTTTGTAGAAGAGGTAAGCGCATTTACTCTTCAAAAATTCTAAAAGTTGTGTTCATTTGTGAAGATTATCAACCACACAACGTGTAAGTATCATAAACTTTTGTTCACCACAGAGCTTATTTTCTCAATCCAAAATCCAATGGAAAAATCCTATTGGCTTTTTGTGGAGGGAACCAGGGTGATGCTAACTTCCGGGTTGGCCTACAAAAATACGTCTTCCCTGCAGCACTCTATAGAGTCAATCACTTTGTTTGGCCTGGAAAGGAACTTGACTACCGGTATGAACCCAGCCATATAGCGCTGATAAAACTTAAAAACACCGTACTTGTTTCCGCAGAAATGTACGCTACGCATCTGCAAGATGCATGAATTGTAGGATGACAGAATAAGGTCAGAGGCTGATCTGAACAAACAACAACGACAATGGTGGAATACTTTGAAGAGAAACTATTGGAACATTTCGCTGCTCTTGATTTTTCTGCCATGATCTTAACATTACCAATACAGTAACCTCGTTAAGTATGTTGACAATGTTACTGCGACAAAGTTCTCAAGGAAGTTATTCAGTGTCTGCCAGGAATCATTCAACTCTGATCTGCGGCATAGTTGAGACACTTTTTTATTTATACAGGTACACACAAAGAACTCAGACAAGTATGTCTTAAGTATGTGACTTATCTATCATTAGCTTTGAACTTTTATAAAGTTTGGGGACTTGCGTGAGGGAGACAGATTCTGAAAAGAGTTGTCAAAATCGATGCAGCTGAGACCCCTAGTAAGAGTCAATCTGCAAAAACACTGGATCCCAACATTTCCCATAATGCCACCAACAGCACCTTTTTGTTAGACCTTCCCATGACTGGTACTGTAAATGCCAATCATTTGAACTCCACACCCCGTTTGTAACTCAGGTTTTATTTTTGTAAAATATTTGTAGTCCCCAAGCCCAAGCTGAGATAACTCTGAACTAAAATGACATTATCAACAAAGCTCCTTCAGAGCAACAGAATGACTAATAAATTCATCCTAATGTGTGAAATTGGTGAAGTGACCCTCTAATTGCCCAAATACTTCCTAATTTGCCCTCATGTTTCCTACAGTGGCTACACAAAATGCTGCTATGTGGGCCCTTCCACAGCAGAAAGTCCACACTCAAGAAACACAAACACACTTCCCCTGCTTGAAGAGAGTGTGTTGGTGGTTAATGAGCTTTTCACAACCTTGAATAATTTCTCAGTCCCACATGCAACGGCAAACACTCTTTAAGTGTGGTTGCACAGGTAGATTAATAAGGTTTTTTCTGAATTGTGATGGATGCTTTTTCGAAAATGCTCCCACCAATTCATCAATCCTTAATTCAGCTTACTTGTAAAACATATCACTGAGGTGTATCATCCTTGCACATCACACATATGCACACCTGCACACTAGTTTGACAGTTGCTTTATGGCTGTGCAGTGTACCTGTTGACTCGCTGTTGTAGTGACAGATGCCAGGCCAATAACACTCCCTTTGAATTAGGCATGCATGACAGACAGTATTTGAGTCGATCTTGGGTTGTTTGCACAGGGTCAGGCGCAGTTACCGGCTGTATGTGGATTGTTTACTCTGTGGAAAGCAGAAGATGGGCCAAAAGGAGAAGAGATGAAGGCAGGGAAGAGGTGCAGACTCAGTCCTGGAATTTCAAATGCTGATGTGGCTGGTGTGGAGCACAGCTACCGTCTCAGTTTCTAATCCGTGCAATGTAAAGCTTCAGTTTAATAGGGTTGTGGGGACAAGTTTGGCTTTTCATAGAAATTTGCTTTAACGTTAAAGGTTGCTTTGCATTATTACTTCTTTAATGGGAATCATGGTCTTTAGAAACAGAATGTTGGGTGGGACATTAGACTGTATGGGATCAGTCTGAAGTGTAAACCGAAGAGTTACTGCTAGTTATTGAGGAAAAGAACTTTGATTTGATTGGACAGGCAGAAAGGCGGGATTGTTGAAAAAGGTTTGCTGGCCTTCTTTGTTGGACGTCTTAGTTACCCACACTAGTGTGACATGACGTTGCAAGATGCACTGTTTTGCAAAGTCGTGGTTTCCCCAGAACTGCTTCTTGTTCCAGTCATTGTATCTTTAAAATGAGAATCCGACTCGTCATGAAAACCATGGTTTGAACACTTTGAATCCTGATTCTGTGCTGAGCTGAGTTTGCTCCATTGCAGACCATGCTGCCATGTCACAACCAGCGTGTGAACAGGCCACAATGTTGGCTTTATTAATCCAAGCGCTGCAGAGGGCTGTGCAGGGCTAAAGACAAGAGAATTTCTGGAATTTAGGCCTGGTCTAACACTGCTGCAGACCGTGCCGCCAAACCTACGTGTAGGAGGGAGGCCATTATTTTTGCATAATCAAAATATTAAAGATTCAGTGCCAGCACCAAGTACCAAACTGCATCTACTGATGGTGGTGTTTGGCATCAACTATGGTCTAGAATAGACTGAAAGGATTTCTGAAATTAATTGGTGTTGCCTATATAATCCCTTCATCCATTAGCTATACCTGCTTATCCTTAGAGGGTTGCCAGGCAGACAACCATTCACGCTCACAGTCACACCTACAGGCAACTTGGAGTCACCAATTAACCTAACCTTCTTTGGACTGTGGGATCGATCCTATTTCTATCCTTTCATTTTAGCCTGTTACTTTGCAGGTACAAAAGCTGTTAGAACTGCGTTTCCCAACACACAGTGTTGTGAGTGAACTATGTAGTGGCATGAACAAACAAATAGAAGTCAACAGCTTCTATTAGTTATACCCTCACTAATGGTGTCGAGTGAACAGGCGCTTTGGGTGAAGGAAAGGTTGCTATCCTAACATTTCACACCTCTAAAGCGTAACTGTTAGTTGAACATTGCATTAAAACGTGTTTTGTTCAGGCTTGAGCTGAGCATGGAGTCCAAATCATGTACAAAACCTTCCTGCCACAACAGATCTACACTGATACTCCTGTCCCTGTGGACATTATACAAAATGCTACAGAACACTGGAAATATTATTGGAAACCAGTAAAGGAAAGCTGTGAAGCAGGCTGTATGTTCTGCAGAGCTCTTTAGCCATCATGCATACTGTATCCTGTTGACGGTTTTAATCTGGGCCTCGTTTAGATTGCACATTGTGCAGCTGTATCACAGAGGAAGGTGTACATTAGTTTGGGACTTCCTATTTACCATAATCAGGATCAGGCCCTCTCTACTTGTGTTTGTGGCTAATTTATCCCATTTTTGTGCCAATTCAGTTTCGGCTCCACCATTTCCAGCTATAAAGCATAACAGTACGCAATCCATCAGTGAGCACTGCCAACAGGAAACATCAGTAATACTGTTCTTTATGCATAATGAAGGCTTTGGTCATTCTGTTCTACAAACAGACACACACGCCTCTGTGGCTAATGCTTACACTTGGATTGCATATTTCCAGTGTGTGTCACTAATATGTTAAGACTGTATCAACAGCCACAGATAAGCTCTGTGTTTACACTGGCAAGACAGGTGGGAATAGGCTTTTCTGTGGCTCATGCTAAAGCGCAATCCTGTTGCATATTAACCATGCCTTCACTTCAGTGGCACTGTATGTACTTACATTTAGTTAACAACAAAGTGTTTTTTTCTTTGCTTTGCTACTCATCCCATGTATTTTACTCCAGAGTTGACCCCCACACCAAAGAAAAGAAAAAACAACATTACAAGTGCTGTGTGTTTGTGTCCAACCTAGGAGAAGAAATGCAGGCATTCTCCCCAGTTTGGAGGACCTGCTCTTCTACACAGTCGCAGAAGGTCAAGAGACGATTCCTGCTCATAAATTTCTCACAGTAAGTCTTCAAATTCAGTTCAGCTTGATGGTTGGTGCTAATGTCACAGCATTAATGAGTCACCAAGTTGTCTCTTAACTTTTGATTGTTTCATTCAGAGGTGTTTCTAAATGTTCTTCATTTTAGGTGCTGAAAGCCACCGGGCTTCGCACTGGAGATCCCAGACTGAAGGAATGCATGGACACCCTCAAAGAAACTCTAAAGAACACATCAGATGGCGTCACGCTTGACAGGCACCTTTTCAAGAAGTAAGGCTTGTCGTCTCTGGTCTTGTTTGGGTGTTTTAACCTTCATCATGTACACCTACCATAATGGCACTTTTTATCACGTTTCTCAAGAACCTTTTACTCTCTTCAGCCTCAAAAAGCATTTTATACAAGACCATATTTTTTTAATGAGCAAATTCAAACATACTTAATTGTTTAAATCTGCACACTGCATACATGTGTAAATATATCCATCAAAAAGCATTTAGGCAGCGGTTAAGTTTTTGTGTGACTTTGAAATCCTTCTATTCCTTAATGCAGTAAGAATGATATCAATAGATGTAAGGTTACGCAGCATCAGAATTCTTGGTGGCTTGTTATGAATATTTCATTAATATTCAACTAGACATCAAATCTTCTAATACTATTTGGCATTGTAGTATTCTTATTCATAAGACTACATTAGAAATTGTGTGTGTATCTGCACAGACATAACATGAAAGGCATTCTGTCGTAATAGCTAAGAATTGTAGTTGCATGCTTTTGGCGCTTTGTTACAAAAACCACTAACCCCTCTAAGTCTTAAAGAAAGATGTACTTGGCAGGCTTGAAACACTGAGAACACTGGCTTGTGTCATATTGGAGTCATGGTGGGAAAGAAGCGGCAACCACCACAACTGGATGTCCTTAAATTTGCAAAATGCCCTAAGGGGTAGTTTTTTTATTTTTAATAGCTACTAGATACTTAAAGAAAACTCTGGATTGCCCTCAGTGGGAAACCCCCAACTTCCTTTCTATGTATAATAAGTGGACACAGTTTTGTCTACAGGAAGTGAAGCTCTCAGTATTTAGTTTCACTTTTTCTAATGTGTGAAAAATGATTGTTCTATGAGTAACACATTAAGGCTTAAGGAGAAGTTTGATTTGGGGGTTTGTTTGTCCTACCGACATCTTGGTGGTTGCCGGTTATTTGTCCACAGAGGCTTCCTCCACTTTTCTCAACTTTCATTTTTTTTTTTGGCTCTAGTGACCTTAAATATGAGCGTCGACACACCCTTGAAACCCTCGGATAATGTCGCCGACACAGCGTCCATGGTTTCCTACACTCTGTGGTTTGAAAATGATCATTCATCATTGTATGGATTCATGGTGGATCACGCTATATGGATAAAAAGCAGCTGATCAATATGTTATGATGAATCTTCTTCATCAGCCACTTTTACTAACATTCACAGAAGTTTGTCAGACTTCAGGGTTACAAACTTGGTTGACAAACTTTTCCTTCAACTGCATGCGGTCACAATATTTTTAGCATGCTATTTGTGGTTTATTCATCAGGTGTGTCCAGAGCAACATTGTCCTGCTCACTCAGGCCTTCCGCAAGAAGTTCGTCATCCCAGACTTCCAGTCCTTCACCTCCCATATTGATGAGCTGTATGAGAGTGCCAAAAATCTCTCTGGAGGACAGGTGTGTCCTTAGATCCATGACTCTTTTTTTTTTTTTTTTTTTTCCCAGTGCATCATCATCATCATCATCATCATCATCATCATCATTATTTAGCCCATACAGATTCATTACCATCAGTCTGGTTTCAGTCTGCATTCAACTGGTAGATCAGTCCTTGATTATGCATCCAGAACGGAAGCCAGCAGCAGTCTGATCTGATTGAAAACCACTGTATTAGCACTCTGCCATCTTACACCTGAAGGAAAAATCCAACCCAGAACATGTTAAAAGGATTGTAGTGGTGTTATCAGCAGCACTGAGCTAGCTGCTGCTTTTACATATTGGTGCAGGATCCTCTTTGGCAACAGGTTTCTGTGTGTTGTCGTGTCATTTTAGCTGCTAGCTCCAAAAATGTTGGAGAAATCAGAAGAGAAATCACTGTGACTGTCCCACAGTGAAACTCCCAGCTGAAAAGCATCTGGTGACTCTGTGTAATGGAAGACATTCTGAGTGTCTGAACAGGAAAAGTGGAATATAAATTATGGTTGCATTCCATTTAGGTGAGTCAGTTCTAGGGCTATGGAATTGCACAATCTCACTCTCACTTAATGCAATCATTAATGTTATTTTTTACACCTGTGCTTTTCCAGCTCTCAAGTCAAAATGTCTGCCGTGAAAAAGGCCTATAGCAAGTAACTAAAGTGAGCCTACATCCACACTAAGCCGACTGATTTAGAAAACAGTTAATGTGTGAAAACGACACACTAGCATTTTCAGGTTGCTTTCCATAGGTTCTACCTTCCACACTGAAATGACTGTACAAGAGGAAAAGGGCTAAATCTCTTCATCATCGCCCGCTTTCCGTCTGTAACCAGCTAAACTGTGTATCACAGCCAAAGAACAAAATCTGTTGTTCTCATTGACATGTTTTTTTTCGTTTCATCAGAATGAGGAATGGTTCATAAATGCTACATGTTAACTAGGCGAACAGTAATGACACTGACGAAATCACCATTTCATTAGCACGAAATTGACAAAATGAACATAAATGCAGGTTAATGACAACCCTTGTGTTGTGTGATCAGCTATATTGACATTTAAAATCAGTGATAACAGAGAGGGTTACAGGCGAGTCTTTACCGCTACACAGCCCCAGACAGTTTCTGGTCAGGGTTTTTTAAAGTGTCAAAAACAAGGGCTTAGCGTGGAGAGAAGTCCAAAATGGAGAGGAAAAGATTGAGCCGTCCTCAGTGTGGATGTACCGAAGGAAAGAAGCACATTTCTGGGGGTTGTTGAAAGGCACCCTGGGAAATGCGGGCAATGACTTGTAATAGTCGTAATGGAAGGAGATAAAAGGGCCCAAAGTAAACAAAGCGCTGCTCTAAACTAACTCGTTTTGATAGGAGTATCTGAGGGTGGGTTTTTCCTCTCTGGCCCTCAGATGAGGGTCTGACCTCATGTCAGTTGTGTTATTGTGTATTGTCAGTGTCAGCTTTCCATTGAAACTTGAGCCTCAGCAGACGTCAGCGGTGTAAGGTGAGCCGCTGCTGCGCCGACACTCTTTCAGCTGCCTTACCTCTCTTTCAGGTTGCAGACTACATCCCTCAGCTTGCCAAATTCAGCCCTGACCTGTGGGCTGTCTCTCTGTGCACAGTGGACGGACAGAGGTGAGACACAAACATGAGCAGGACCAAGTGTTAAAGGGACACTGTGATGTTTTTCAAGTTGAGCACATTGCTTTTAATGTTTGTAAATGTTTGGCAGCTCTATGCTGTGTGCATTCCTGTGTAATTACCCAATGGCATCCAAGGGTTGCAGTGAGGAATGTTAACAAACCAGATTTCACTCATTTTAACTGCCGTTTCAGCAGCCATTCATCATCGTTTATGAGTATTAGGGAAACATCCAACATTAGGTAAACACCCTGCACCCACCCCTTTTGTATTTCCCAGTAAAGATGAAACTAGAACAAGTGAAGTACAATGATGTCAACATTTGTTTTGATCAGCTTGTTCTCTGATAACAGTTGTATAAGTCCATAGGTGTGTGTATTTGTTCTGTTTGTGTAAGAAAGGAAGTCATAAAGATAACATGGCACTTAACAGATTGTGTGGTTCTGTTATCATGCTGTAACATTCCGTCTTAATACGCATTCACTTTTTTCGTACCTTTCATTTCATGGTCCTGTTCTAGTTTCTCATTCTGAATGTGTTGTATCTAATCACTGACATCGCTGCTTTTGCCTCCGTAGAAAACTTGATATCCTTTGTCTCTTGCAGACACACAGTCGGAGACACCAAGGTCCCCTTCTGTCTGCAGTCCTGTGTGAAGCCTCTGAAGTATGCTGTTGCTGTTCACGACTACGGCACGGAGTATGTGCACAGTTTCATTGGGAAGGAGCCCAGTGGCCTGCGCTTTAATAAGCTCTTCCTTGATGAAGATGGTGAGCCTTTAGACTTTTCCTTTTTTCCTTCCTTACGTTTATGGAGTGTTCGTCTCAGGTCTCTGTGAGCGTCTTAAAAGCTTATCAGCACATGCACACTATTCCTCCTCCTTAAAATGTTGCAGTGGAGACCTGATGAAAGGTCTCTATTGCAACATTGTTTTATGTGATGTCAACAGAGGGCCGACAGCATCAGCCACTTATTTAATGCTTCAGTGCTAGTTTAGTCTTGTAAACAAGGGAGCATTTAATCAACATTTTAATACGAAGATAAATCCCATAATGGTTATCACGATCAAAGTCGTGGTTGGTTTGGCAGAGGAAGTGCCTCCACCATCCCCAGGCTGGCGCTTAAAAAAGCAGCCATCTTGTGGTCACATCCTGTGTGAGAATAGCTGCCTATCGTCTGCCAGGAGAGCCCCGTGGTTGTTGTGTTGTGTAAGGGGATCACACACCAGGGAGGAAATGTAGGTGATGTAAGTGATGGACTTGTGCTTGAGACCTGAGGGAGGAAGGCTTCCTCTCATCTGGTCATTGAGTTTGCCCAACATTACTAGAACTAAAGAGGAAGAAAGCTCCCTTCGCGTAGAAAGTTGTGGAAATTCCTGTAGGGGAAGAATATGCCACACGATGTCACCAGCTGACAAACTATATCCAGGGTTCGTACAAAGTCGTGAAAGTTTGGAGGATGCTTACTTTTGACCGTTTTGTTTTCAAGGTTAGGAATATGCTTGAATTCAAATATTCTTCCTTTTCAACATAATCTAAAAGGAAAGCTTGTGTTCACTCGTCACTGATAGCTAGATAAGTCCTGTGGATCCCTTACTCTGGAAATTAGGAAGCGAAGCAAATAATCATGATCAAAACATACAATCAAAGTTAATATGAACAGCTGGTAAAATATACAAAGGGACAATATACATTGATTGCTGTGGGTGTAAAGGAATTCTGTAAACATTTTTCTCAATTGCATTTATTATAACAATTTAGATGTGATGATAAAGGCTTTGAGAGTCTGGACATGTTTTGTTTAGGTACCTTGAAAGTGCTTGAAAAGTGCTTGAAAATTACTCTTAAAAAGCTGTACGAACCCTGTATATCCTCATTTTTACATGAAATCTTTTTTTATTTAGATGAAAATAAATGTCTTTCCTTACAGTAACGGTAGTTAGTAGGTAGATTATTTATGATTCGGTTCTGCTTAGTGAACACAGATAACATCCACCCCCTCACCTGGCTATAAGAACTGAACTAAATTCTTTTCATTTCTTGGAACACATTGTTCCCACCGTTTTCTAAGAGTCAGTTTTGGCTGTAGGTACAAAGCTCAGTTTAGTTCATACAACATAGCATAGATATAACAAGGATCAAGTTTCCACACAGACTTTGTCAGCCTGCCAAGCTATGTATGTGCCAAACACCTGGTTATGTGCCATGCAGCTACTCAAAAACAAAATGCATGAAATACATTCTGCTGCTGTTTTATATATGCTTTATTAAAGTTCCCTCATAGCCACAGTTATATTTTTATCTGTAGTATCTTGAGTCAATGTGTGCTCTACATGTATTTGATTGTCATTGTTTAATCTGTGATATACAGAGCTCTCAGACCTGACTGAACGATTACACCTTAATCCTCTTGTTGTTTCGCAGATAAGCCCCACAACCCCATGGTGAATGCCGGCGCTATTGTTTGTACTTCACTGATAAAGGTAAAAGCACTAACACCTTTTTTTTTTTTTTCTTCTCCTTCATGTGTGTGTTTTTTATGTCCGGTCTGTGTGCCATTTCCACTGAATCTTTGGCTAGAAAATTCCTTGTATGGTGGGTATCTCTGAGCTGCTTTATCAAGTAGATAAAATGAAGGGTAACATAAATATTGGTAGCAGATAAGGTTGGACTGTTTAACAGTGGCCTAAATAACCTACATTTGTTTGAACACAATGAAACCCACTCAAGAAGACTCACAATAACGCAGTATTTTGTGTCCATATTTTGTGTTTTTTAGTATTTATTTTGTGGTGTTTTGACTCTTGACTCAGCTGGAATTTTTTCTGGGTCACTACCTTAGTCCACTGCCATGCGTCTTGTTGTGGTGATTAAGGCTTGTTCTAATCCTTCCTGAAGGCACTTAGCCGCCCCAGCACACGCGCTGTTATTGACCCTGCTGAAAATAACCTGCCCGGCGGAGAGCTAGTCAAATGCAGGTGCATGCGGACCGGCCACAGTCTGCTCATGAAGAGGGACAGGAATTTCTCTTATGTAACTCAGATCGACAGTGAGTTGGCTTTCCTAGTGACAGGAATGAGCTGCCTGTCATCCATCAAATCAAACAAGCTGCAGCTCACACTGTCACTCAAAACAAGGGAAAGATTAGACCTGGCTTAAAGGCCAGCTTTGTCAGTAGCTTTTCACACTGGCAGTGTCTGGTTGTGAAGCTCTTTACAGCTGTTAATGATCATCCTCAGGTTAAATGTTTAATGCTTTAAGGCAGGCTCTCATTACATAATTGGCGATAGCAGTGTATTATTAGCACTCGCGCACACACACACATACTCACACAAGAGGTGTCAATAAGCACCTTTACTGTGTGCCAGCTCTGTTGCTTCTTACAGCTGCAAGGCTGTACTGCAGGTGTTTGCTTTTTAATATCTTGAAACAAATGATAGATTTTTGACACATTTTCTGTTACGTGCTACAAAATTGTCAAGTTCCAGGACCGGTATTTGACTGTAGCTCTTTCTGGAGATGACCTTATGTCATGCCAAGCTTTTGTCCCATGCACTTTGAACTGAATTGGATGACTAATGATGTGAATCCTCCTTATTGCATTCTTACTGATGTTGTAAAACACTATGTGCTGTCAAAGCCTGGAGGTGTGATCAATAGTTTGTTTTTACTTGAGAGGAATCTAGAGAGGGAACATAATTAAAGCCCTCACAGAGTAATTAAACGGTAGATGGTGCCAGAATCATCCTCTGTGTATGACGTGGCCAGTTTGTTCTTGATTTAATTTTGGATCTCTTGTACTTAAAAGAAGGAGGCAGCAGAGTACAACAGAGTAGCTTTGTTACAAGGGTCTGGGTCTGGGACCTGTGTGTTTTCAGTGTCCACGTGTTAAAATCCCATTCCCTCTTTTTAAAATTGAGTTTTTTCACCTGTGCTTCTTGTGCATTATCATCTTGCAGATGACCCTATTTAACTTACTTTGCCTCATATTCTTGACCAGATTATTTCTGTTGACCAGGATATCATTCAGACACATTGGCATTTATCTGCAAATCGTAGCCTTTTGGGATTAAACATTGTGCTGTTGTTATACCATGACAGACAACCAATATGCAGCCCAAACAGGAGTCTATAGTCACCACAGTGCACAAGCTTATGTGATGATTGTAGATTTAAATAAGTAGAGCAAGTGGTCATACTCCCTAAATTCAGCCCAGATGTCTAAATTGTGCTTTTTATTGTGCATTTAAAACAATGATAACAGAACAGTTGTCACAGTAAACCATTTTACAATGGCATGTTTTTGAAGTTGGTTCCATGAAGTTAATGTTTAAGCAAAGTACTACAAATTACCTCCATAGTGCTGCTCAACAACATTCATGCTTGTAGAGCAAGAGATTAATGACTAAACTATTAAAGGACCATTAAAACAGAATGCATTCATATTTTTCTAATAGTTTTTTGTGAAAAATGTACAATATGCTCATGGCCTTGACAGGAAAAAACTAACTGCATCATGTGTCAAAAAGCCATTCAAATCTATGCAGGCATTCAGACCCCCAAACAGTTTTCTACTTCACTTTTTGGGACACTTGATTTCTTTCTGTATTGTAAGTACTGTAGTATAAATACTGTAGTATTACAGAGAAAAACTTTACTACTAAGGCAGCTTGAGGAAGCATTGAACCTTGATTCCAAACTTTTCTTACCAGTATTAAAACTGCCCACATTTGTATATAACACAAACATCTGGTTTGTCTTAGCAGCGTTTTGATCTGTTCTGTAACCAGCAATGTTTAGAAGCCAACTGTCGCTTCTTTCTGTGATTTTATTTTTTACTTTTTGTTTTGGCATAGTGTACCAGACAAAACAGGTGTTGTCATCTTTCTGTTTCTGTTGCTGTCGTCATATAACTGCTGGACTTAAAAAAGTCTGAAGTCACAAAAAACTCCAGGTCCAGGATTTGCAGTTGTTTAGCCAGTTAGCATTTTATGACCTGGTATGCTAAAATACACATAAGTGATCACAGACAGTAGTGAGTAAGTTGGCTTTTTAAAAGAATAGTTCAACATTCTGGGAAATACATATTTGCTTTCTCTCAGAAAGTAAGATGAGAAGATTGATATCAACCTCATGCCAGTGTATTAAAGCTGCACTAATCAACATTTTTACATTGGCAAATTGATCAAATCAGTATCTGTATTGTTACAGGTTTGGGTTTTAGTGACAAACCCACAAAGAATTATCACCCGTCTCTGCAGTTTCCCTCAGCTCTACATAGCATTGTTTTGGTTTTATGGCCCGCAACTTTTCTCAGCTCTTATTAACATCGTTTTCAGCCGCAGCAGGAAGAGGTTTTCAGCCAAGCACTGTCCATTATCTGCCCAGCACCAAACAGAAGACAAAGTTAGCAACTATCTGGTGAGAGTTTTCTCAGGAGTTGATAAAGACCAAAAAGAGAGCTAAAAGAACGGTTGTGTCTACGGCTGGTTCTGCTGGCCCCAATTAAGTGGCCAGAAAATCAATGAATGCTGCTTTAAGTGACAACTGACAATGCTGTCTTTTACATTGACGTTTTTACAAAATTTTGGAAGATATGGTCGGTGAGTACAGGTTATGGTTTGGTTTTTATGCAGGCACAATGGTACTGAAGTTGGCACCCTTACTGTGATGACAAGACTAGGCCTCTGTGCCAAGCTGTTGTTTGCCATGAAATAGATCCAATACATAACTCCCTCTAAAACCACTAAACATTGTTTTAACATTTCTGTTTATGTACGGGTTAAAGAAATGCAATACAAGGTGTTATTGCACATTAGTGAGATTTAGTGTTGTAAACTAGCTAAACAGAACTCCAACTCTGTATGCACCATGTATGGAAATGGCGCCACCTCTCAGCCTTGCTTCCAATTTTCCCAGTGGCCACTTGCGGTATTGCAGCAAGAAATTCCAAATTGCCCAAAAAGCATTTTCCTTATTATAAAACCATCATTATAAAACTGTTGACAGGACACCTTGAACTGCAAACAAGGTAAATTATGACTCTTGATATTACACGTTTTTGATCCACGGAGGTTTTATATTTGTAAAACTTTCCTCGAGCTGAGAAAAGTGATTTAAAAATCCGTGACGTCATCTCACAAAACAAAACACTACTGCGCATATTCAGTGGGCTGCTTCTAAGTAGAAGTAAGAAACTTTTTTTTGGAGTATGCGCCAGGCAAGCAATTCTCATTAGACTGAATCGCGCTATCTTTGGGTCCAGTATCCAGTTCTTATAATACATCCATGGTATGCACACACAAGTTTAATATCGATCTTCTCATCTAGCTCTCAGAAGGAAAGCGCACAATTTCCCCTAAAATGTTGAACTAATTCTTAAACATTGCTGGCGTGGTGTGAGTAGATCTATACTGGGCTGAGATGAAGCAGAAGAACATCCACTCTATTTTTAAATCATCTATAGCAGGAAATCTACTCATTCTATTCTCTTAAATACCACAGTACAGTGAGGTCCTCCTTACACACTCAGGAGCCTTATACCAGCTGTACTCCTGTGCTTGCAGTAGTGGTCAAACCTGTTGCCCAACAGTTTTCTTATTGATTTATAATGCAGACTGTACAAATTGGAGCGTGTGGATAGTTGCCTGCGCAGTTTACTCTTCCATCATACAGCAAACCTGTTAAACTTAATTACACTGCATAAGTCACACCCCAGAAAGGATTTAAGACTTCACCTCACATTTGCAGAGACAATAATGTGTGTGTCTGTGTCCACATCCGCTCACTACTGTCACCAGTGTCTCAATGTGTTGTTTTTGTTTTTCTATACTGAAGCACGAATGTCTAGCCGTTGGTCAGGCTGCCCAGTTTGCTTTAACCTCGGTGGGAAAACTATGGGATGGTTGCCGTGGCCGTATACCCCAAACTGTTGTTACATGGTGCTTGAAGGCTACATGTTGTTGCTGTTTTTGTATGTTGTTGCATATTTTCCAGACTTAGGAACTGTGGGAAATAATGACTGCTGCTGCAGGTCAAATGACGTTGGTAATTTTTTCTTCCTTTTCCATATCTATCTCCTCGCACTCTCCCAATCCCCTGATTTCCCCCCCCCCCTTCTCTCTTTCAGCTCTGTAGAAACCCCATTTAGTGACTCTTTAACACCTCCATCAGTGTTACTTACTTTTTCTTCTGCACAGTAAAGTGTAGAATTTCAAATGTTTTTAAATGTGAAGTTAAATCTTTTCACACCAATCCAAACATGCATAGCTCAGCATTTTAAATTTGTAACGAATGCTATAGCACTTAAAAAGTGCATGCGTGTCCATTTTTCTTTTGCTGCATTTTCTTTGTGGGAATAAGCAGCATCAATGAGCTTACAGTATGACTTGATAAATGTACACTGAGCTACAGGATGTGAATTTCATGCTCAGAGGAACACCATTCCTCCCTTCTTCCCCTCCTTCCCCTCTGTTTTGGCTGACAGGCTCTTTGCACAGATGACACAAGTTGACCAACAGTAGACGCACATACACACGCACACCTGCATTATGGTAACCCATAATACAAACATGCCTGCATACACCCACATCTCAGTGCAGTTATACTTCATGTAGAAAAGAGGTGTGTTTTACTTTTTATTCTTTAGACTTGAAAAATATTGAACCCCTTCTTTGGAATCAGTGAGATGGCATAGTGAGATGTAATGTGAGACATGTTTTTCTTCTTCTGGTAATTCACATGTCTACTAAATCTCCCTTTTAACTCAAAAAGACTTCCCTCTTTGTAACCTATTCGCAAGCCAATCTTATTAATAGTTTGTATCTACTTGTATAATTCTTGGTAAAGCTCGTGATTTTTTACATTTTATTTGTAATCTATTCTCATCTGCTAATTCTGTAATATTAATTTGTCAACAGTAGCATTGTCATTTTAGTGTTATCTTTTATGATGCTTGTCCTCTGCAACATCCATTGGTGTATGAACTGTACTAACTGCTTTTTCTTTTGTTCTCTCCTCAGCAAGGTACAAGCAACGCTGAAAGATTTGACTATGTAAGTATGAGAAGTCAGACCTGGCTGAAACACTGAAAGTAGTCAGAATTAACTTCAGGTGATGGTGACACATTAGGTTTTTGTAGAGACGATGTATTTATTATTGTTTGTTCTGTTATCTCTTCAGAGAGTCTAATAGCGTTTATTAGCTGTGACCAGTTCTTTACTACATAGTGTATAGTGGTGACACAAGAAAAGTGACATAATAGTGTACTCAAAAAAGTAAGTATGCATACTAAAAATGCTAAACAAAATTGAGTAGCTGCTCACAGCTGGACATTGAAGCAGCTATAATCCATATTTTTATAATAACAATGTAACCAGTGACAATGTGGGGTCGCTTGTAATGATGAACCTACAGAGAATTATCACCTGAATCTACAGCTCTCCTTGGCTTTATGGGGCTTTATAGTGAGTTTAGCTGTCCGGTTCACAACTTTACTGTTCTGGTTCACTCTTAACAGTTACTGCAGGTTTAAAGATTATGGTGAAGCAGCTCAAGGAAAATCCCTGAAAACAAAAAAGTATTAAATCTTAGTTAAGTTAAGCTTAATTGGCAGCGGCACTGGAAAGTCACAGTTTGATTGATGTTCATCGTGTGTGTGTATAATTTCCTGTTAACATAAAGCGTATTAATCTTTCTTGTATACTAACAGCAAAATCAGTATAATATGCCACTTTGTGTATAGAACATGCTGTTTACAATTAGTATGTACTATGGAACTGGGCCACAACTACTGTACATTTAGAAATGCTATTCAGCCACAATTTTATGATGAACAGGCCACCAACCAGTCTCATTAGTTTAATCTCATACTATGAACTTCTGTTGACCATTTTGTCTCAACACTCTTGTGCTTGCTGCTTTCCCTGCAGGTCATGAACTTTCTGAAAAGTATGGCGGGAAATGAGTATGTGGGTTTCAGCAATGCCACGTAAGTCCCTCTGAATCAGCAGTTATGTTTTCAAAGTTTCTAGATCTCTTCTTTCACTCACCAGAGGACCACACATAGCCGAAAACGTGCTACACTGTATGGGTTCAAACTCTGATTGTGGGGCGGTTAGAGGTTCCACATGCTTCAGTCATGTCACAGCAGGTGTTTTTAATCAGCTCTTAGATAATGTGATCTAACACCCAATTGGCTCAGTGCTGGTTTAAAAACAAAATGTGAAACCTGGATCTGGCTTGTGCAGCACGAAAACAAAATGCCACGCGTATCGTCAGCGTCGTAAACGATAATGACTGGTAAACATATCTCTCACATGGCTTGTCATGGTTGAATCCAATCCAAGGGGTCAACACTTGTGATGTGAAAATAAAGGCCATGCACTCCCACATAGCACACGCTAGGAGAGTGAGGGAGCCGTCAATCAAACCCAGTCTGTACACGCCCACACAGTCCTGAGAAAAGGTCTTAACCCACACAGGTGTTTATCTATACCTGTTAACTGTGTTGTGTACACCCTAACAGAAAGCAGGTTAACATGTTCCCATATTTGATATTTACCTGTTTCTAGTTCTCCTTACTGGTACACAAGTTTCAGCTTTTCATATGTAGGTTAACACAGGGTCAACAATACAATGAAATGTGTTGGACAAGGAAAACAGGTCGGCTCAGCAATAAGAGCACTAGTCAGCACTAGTTAAAGAACATAACATAAGACAAAGAAATGGATATAATGGAATATAACACTATATAAATAGAAATATAAAACATGAGTGAATGAAATCAAAAAGAAGCTAACAGTGAAGGTGAGCAGGACCTTTCACACAGCAGAGTTATTTGTTTTATTGATTTGTTTTATTAATTGACTGTATTACGGACGAGGATTGGAATTTACATCTGTGTTGTAAAAGTCACTTGCATGTGCATGATTTCTGATGCCACCACAAGCTAACAGTGTTTCTGGAAAAAGACCAAGCGCTGGGGCTCGTGTATCATCACAGTAGTATCGTCACATGATCGCATGAGAGCTCTGGTTGTACTGTCTACACGAGGGGTGGGGTGATGGAATTCTAACACACACACACTCTCACACGCATTGCAAATATTTCCTTCCTCTGTGTAATGGGAGTGTGCTCTGCTCTTTGTGTGACAGATTCCAGTCGGAGCGTGAGTCAGGGGACAGGAACTTTGCTATCGGCTACTACCTGAAAGAAAAAAAGGTTTGACCTTGGACAGTTGCTGACTTTGTTTTCCACTGTCTCTCTGTTTATGTTTCTCTGCCCTACAGAGGCCACCACCAAAGTTTAAAAGTTTGTAAGAGGTGGAGTATGTTACTGCTAGAGGCCCAATCAAAAAATCTGAATTGTTGTAGTCCTCAGTCGATTATAATTGTTGTAGTTTACATGTGCCTATCTGGAATTGGACTGTGGTGGATTCTAATAAACCTTTATCAGACCCACTTATCTTTCACCAGAGTAGAGGTTCCTAACAGCAAAAAATTTGGTCCGCCCTTCCTTATCTAGAAATGCAGCAACATGGGAATGTACAGTAGTTGGTGTTTATGTTTGTGCTCTACTCTGTGTGTCTCTGCAGTGTTTCCCAGAGGGGACAGACATGACATCTGTACTGGACTTCTACTTTCAAGTGAGTGTAGCAGTGTGTTTTTTTTTGTTTGTTTTTTCAGTATCGGTTTTCAACTCTTATTATTAATTAGTACTGACAGAATATTGTTTTCCTTCTTTTTGCTTATCTTCCTACACTATTGATTCCATTCCTGAGTGTCAGAGACCCTGGCCTAGATCCAGTCAAACTCCCTCTGTTTTTCATCATGTTTACTTCCCTGTGTGCTACAAATCGCTTCTGCACTACATACAGATGGGTGGCAAATTAAAGGAAAAACCAACATGAGGGGTCTTATTAAGGTGTCGTTCCCACCAGCTTCAGTGTTCCTTGTGATATAAGTCTCTGAAACTCTACAGGAGGGACGAATACCAATTTTGTTCTTTTTTCTTTTATTTTTGACCAGTGTTTTTATTAAGAGAATAGAGCAAATTTACATCCTACAAATAATAAACATTTACTTTTCCCAGGGTTCGTACAAAGTCTTGAAAGTTTGGAAAATGCTTAATTTTAACCGTTATGTATTCAGGGTTAGGAATATGCTTGAATTCAAATATACTCCTTGAAAAATGCTTGATTTTCAACATAATCTGGTGTTTCATCATCGACACAATCACTCATGGAAACCAAAAATCTTTTAATATTTTATATTCAATATTGTCATATTTGTTTGTTGTTTCCTGGAATTTATAGTAACAGTTTAGATGAGATGATAAAGTCTTCGAGTCTGGAAAACTTTTGGTTTAGGTACCTTGAAAGTGCTTGAATTTGACTCTTAAACGGCTGTACGAACCCTGTTCTCAGTCTTACCTTGGCAGTTTTCCCTTTTTCTTTTAAAGCGAGCATACAAATAACCAAAGGGGGAAAAAAAACCCAATAACAATAAAAAAGACAGAAAAATAAAAAAGCAAGAGAATAACAACATGAATGTGCCCAACCCCTGCCACCCGCAATGATCACCCCAACGTACGTTTTTAAAATATACCAACGGTAGTGAACACCATTCTTGTAAAAGATATTCCCTCATTTGGAGTTCCAAAATCTCCCATACTGTAGGTGTTCAGTTGGATTTAGATCTGATGACAGTGTATCATTGACCTCTACCACCACCATACTGTCATTTTCACCCTCCTTATGTCACACTTGACTTCCTGCCCCCCCCCCCCNCCGTGCCTCATGTTGTGCTGAGTGGAAGAAAAGCCTGATAGAGAAATAATACACGTTGTGCTTTGTGTGAACCTCCAGCTGTGTTCCATTGAGGTGACCTGCGAGAGCGCCAGCGTCATGGCAGCCACCCTGGCTAACGGCGGTATTTGCCCCATCACGGGTGAGCGCGTGCTGAGCCCCGAGGCGGTCAGGAACACCTTGAGTCTGATGCACTCCTGCGGCATGTACGACTTCTCAGGACAGTTTGCTTTCCACGTGAGTAAAGGACACGGATCACAAGAGGGCAAATAGGAGCCAGTCCAGTACAGCAGGGACAGATTCTTTTTTTAGGAAAGTAGGAAAGACTCAAACCAGTGAAGTGAACACCTACATTATGTTGTTACTGCAGAGTCACTACCCATAACACTCACAACACTGGGCACTGCCTTTTTATGCATTAATCTTTGTATTTGTCAACAACATGCTCTTTAGTCACCCTCTTACATGCGAATGCAAAAACCTCATGTGTGAATCAAAAAATACAAAGCACACAGTCCCATCAACTGTGTGGTTTCAGACTACATTCCAGACAGAAATGAAATTATCATAACTGCAGAATACCGTGAACCTGCACGTGTCACACTCTTCAGGTGACGCTCTTTATTACCGCATTGATTTCTATGTTTGCATTGTTGATTGCTTCATGTTTGGACCCTGCTACAGATGTTTCTTAGTAAAGCCCTTAGTTACATGTAAACCATTTACTTTAAGAAGACATTCCTTGAATGTGAATGGTACAGACTCATTTAGTAAATCATTAGTTTGACATTAACCCAGCAGAACATTAGAAGGACTTTGCACATAGATTTAGCAATAGATTTACAAATGGCTGGTGCAATTTGATCCTGCAATTTGATATGTATACAGTATATATCCTACTTGGTTACTATTTGCAGTTGACATACTGTATGCATGTATCCAAGCTATATATGTAGCTGGCCCCTTGACCAATACTGAAATAATTTGAAATACTGGTGAAAGATTTATCCACGTTATAGAACTGGTGAAGTCTTGACACTGCAGAGGCATACATGCTTGTATCAAATTAAGAGACAAAACATGCACCTAAGCCTTGGCGTAGCATAGCTGTCATATCACATGACATCATATGATGATGTCTGTTGTGATAGGATGGCAGATTTGAACGAGACACATCCTGATATTTGGTTTGAGTTAATACGACTTGGGTTTTGGAAAAAATGTCCACTTCTTAACTGACAGAAAATAAAAGACTGGTAAAAATACTGACCTCTCATCCTAAACATTTCCTTTTGCCTTCATTTTAACTGAATAACAATCAAAGTAATTTGATTCCTAGAGCTACACTTTGCAGAGATTCTTCAGTATGTCACAGGCAAAGTGTTGGATAGATTGCTCTAACTGATGAATTATTAAAGCTGTGTCGACGTGTTATTTGCCAACTTTCCAGTTTGAGCATTGTGCCATTGTCATGCCGCTACTGTAGGCACACATGGCTGATCTCCTGTTATGTAACTGGTCTGTTGTCCCTGTTGCAGGTCGGTCTGCCAGCCAAGTCTGGAGTAGCAGGGGGGATCCTGCTGGTTGTACCCAATGTGATGGGTATTATGTGCTGGTCACCTCCACTAGACAAGCTGGGCAACTCAGTCAGAGGAATACAGTTCTGCACGGTACGTCATGTCCGGAAACAGAAGAGCAGATCACCGCAGGCCTGCAGTGTGTACTACATACTCAGAGCCAGGGCAAGAAATAACTGCAGCAGCATTTTGTTTTGACTTACCAGCAGAGTGTTTTTTTTCTTTGCATCCATCTTGACAAGAGATGAGAAATAGCTTGGCATGAAGCATGCATTACTGCATGCCAAAAGGGCATTTTGAACACACACACACACACACACACACACACACACACACACACACACACATATATATCAGTATTTGACTTAAAGATTGTCTGCTTTCTTTAGATGTACAATACTTAAGGCCCAGTGAGAATTCAGATTAAAAAAATGAATAACTTTCTTCAGCCATACATGTCTGTAGTGTGATACATTTTATTTTATATTCCTGTATGGCTTCATGGATAACTGATTGTACACAGACAATCACAAACACAAAAAGGCCTCATGAAACAAAAAGGTTAATTACTGGAAGTTGGGCAGCTAAAACCTGTAAAAGTTTAATAAGAAAGTGATGCTTGATGAATGATTAGCTGGAGGCCTGGCCCAGATACAGATCTCAGTAAACACTGCATGACAGGGTGCAAGAATCTGCCTCTGCTGCAAATATAATCAGATTCCTTTTTTTCTTTTTTAAAGGAAACAAGATCTCATGCTTTTTAAAATGTATTTACTGCTGGGCCTGTGTGTGTACATTGTAAAAAAAAAAATTTAAAAAATGAGTGAAAAGTTTAATTCTTCTCTTTCTTCTTCTTTTTCTTCTTCTTCATCTTCCTCTTCTAAAATCTGTATCTGTCGGCCTTTTCATCCCAGGACCTCGTTGAGCTTTTCAACTTCCACAACTACGACAACCTGAGGCACTTTGCCAAGAAATACGACCCTCGCAGAGAAGGAGGAGACCAGCGGGTAAGGACACACACACACACACACACACACACACACACACACACCATGTTGTGAGGGAATAACACATCAGAAACGTCACTCATGTCCTTCATCAAACAAACAGACCAAAACATCTTCTCTCCAAGAGTCCCAGTGGCTGTTTTGTAGCTGTTGGCTAACATGTTGATCTCCATAACTGTGCATATAGTACTCCTAAAGTGAAAACACACACACAGGATAACCCATGTCCCCTTTCTTCCTCTATCTCTCTCTGTTTAAGTTATCATGGAGGTTGCCGCTGTTTTTTAGGCATACTGAACATTTCTTTCTAGTTTGGTCACTTTTTAAAGTTTGCTGTGCATTGGGTATACAATAATAAGCAGCTAAATTAATTTGTTATGACAAAAGCTGGCAATTTATACCTCACACTTTGTTGCCACTGACACATTACACACACACACAGAAGTAGCCAGACTAATTTGTTATTCGTGTCAATTGAAACAGCTGCACACCTTCGGACCCATGGATTACGAGAGTCTCCAACAAGAGCTAGCTCTGAAAGCCCCTCTTTGGAAAAAGGTGTCCCCCACTGAGTCGCACCAGGACTGCTCCACCACTTTAGTCTATAGGATGGACAATGTCAGCGAGACAAATTAACAAAAAAAAAAAAGGAGACTCGCCTGTCCCCCACACCCCCACCTCAACTGATCTGCTTCACCACCATCTTTCCTCACTCTCCAATATTTATATATATAAATTATGTAGAGGATTATTTATTGCTTGTGAAGCGGTTACTGTGTGGACGGACGGGAGGCTTCTTTTGTCTTTATTTGTGGTGGCAGAATGGTTGTTTATTTTGCCCTGAATTCCAAATGAGCTCGTCGTCTCTGCCTGCTTGTTGTCTTGGTGTGTGTAGGATCAGATGTACAGTGTACAGGTTGTGCTCTTCTTTCATCTCACCCCCCTTTATTGCAATGTTATGGTTTTTTTTGACAGAATCCTCTTCAAAAGTGTAGGCTAGGGGTTGATTTGAAATTCAGCTTTATTTGAACCAAAAACAAACCATGTGTTTACACGTGTGGAGCCTCAGTACAGCCAGCCTTTAGACCAGCACTCTGTAAATATACATTAGACTACTTTCTAGGGATTATTGCTTACTGTAGCTCACACTGAGGCCTAAGACTCTCGTGATATTAGCACTTAAATACAGAGGCTGGGTGTACTGTAGTAGACGATGAAGATGGCAGTATAACGGACCGCATTCTTGGATTATTGATGGAACGTTTTGGGTCAAATGAAAATATTGTTAACATATCAGTTAGCTGTGAGCGCCTGGGCCGGAGTGCAGCAGCATTACGGCTATCATGACGTATTTTCTCATTTAAAAAAAAAAAAAAAAAGATGAGCTCTGACTTCTAAAGGGATTTTAATAATGCAGGTATTTTGCTTTTCCAATCTTACATGCTGGACCTTGAAAGGAAGAATCAACCCTGGCCGGGACATCGTAATCAGTTAGGGGTTAGGGTTAGCCTTTGATCCTCTTTGCTAGTTTAATGTTAAAGTACAACATTTCTCTGCACAATATACCAGCACCTGTACCACCTTTGTGTAGGTGGTTAAGCTCTGAAAGAGATTATACTTGCCTACAGATGTCTGGAGTGGAATACATGCAGATATTTGTGAATTGAGATTAGTTGGAACCCCACATTGGAGTCAATTGATATGCAAAAAGGGTTTCAGGAGATTTTTAAGACAGATACTATTTGAATGTGCTCCAATTACTTTTAATAGTACACATTCAATTGAATAACTTTGAAATAAACCATAATTTGTGCCTCCCTCCATACCTTTTAAAAAATACCCCCGCACCTTGACTGTCAAGGTGCGGGGGTCATGAGAGCTTTGGGACCAAAAAGCAGAGTCAAGGTTAAAAAACCTGACTATTGTGTATTTGTGCCGACTTAAGCAGAGAAACTGCAGTAAAACAGGGATTGGGGGGGGGGTGGCGCCGGCGCCTTGACATCTGCGAATGGGTGGTGTGTGTTCATGGCTGTAAATAGTTAAAGCCCTTCATAGTCTGCATGGATCTGAGCAGTCCTCATACAACCTTTATCTCCTCTTCTGTGAACAGGTGACTGCAGGGTTTATCAGCAGGGTTTGTCTGGGCTGCATTCCAAAACCATCACTGTATGTTTACACTGCACACAGAAATATGTTTTTAAAAATGTCTACATTGTTGCACTGAAAAAAGTCAATCAGGATTTTGCCTAATGAAGACCTAATAGGGTCAAAACCTTCCCTTTTTTCAGCCCAGTACAGTTTTTAGGAGCTTTAATCTAGTATGTAGTATGTCTGATACTCTAGTTTCTCTATAATATTAGATATTCATGACTCTAAATACAGTTAAAGTCAGTTTGGAGGAAAAAAAACATAGGGTTCATACAAAGTCTTGAAAGTTTGGATGTTATGTTTTCAAGGTTAGGAATATGCTTGAATTTAAATATACTCCTTGAAAAATACTTGATTTTGAACATAATCTGGTGTTTAATCATCGACACAATCACTCGTGGAAACCAAACATCTTTTAATATTTGAAATGAAACAATCCTTCCTCATATTTGTTTGTTGTCTCCTGGAATTTATAGTAACTATTTAGATGTGATGATGATGATGATAAAGGCTTCGAGTCTGGAAAACTTTTGGTTTAGGTACCTTGAAAGTGCTTGAAAAGTACTTGAATTGTACCCTTAAAAAGCTGTACGAACCCTGTTATTAAGAGTTTAACAGGGTTAAACTGTTCTAACTTTGGCAGAAAAAAGAGAAAAGAGGTTTTCAGGGCCTTTCAATCCAAACATCTTATTATATTTGGGCAAAGTTCTTGTACAGCTGCTTGTCTTGAGACAACATTCAACATTTGGGAACGTTGGCTTCTTTTGTAAAAAGAAAAACACGTTTATATTTCTCACAGTAAGGTATGAAGAAAAGCATCGGCACAGAAACCAGATGTGTGGACTCTAGTCACATGACTCGGACTCTAGTCACATGACTCGGACTCTAGTCACATGACTCGGACTCAAGTCACAAATTTGATGCCTTCAGACTCGACTTGACAACATCAAAGAAGACTTGCAACTCGACTTGGACTTTAACACTAAAGACTCGTGACTTCACTTGGACTTGAGCATTTTGGCTTGAAAATACGTGATACGTTCCCCCCAAGCCCAACCATTAAAAAGTATGTTATTTAAATACAACAAGGACAGCAGGACAGGAACACACTAAATTGGTTAATGGTGCTATATGCTGTAGTGCAATGTCAGCACTACGTTTTTATGATTAAGTTTAGTTGCACTGGCTTTAACAAATAATTATACATTTTAAAAAGAATTCATGATTTGTTTCAATTCAATTTAATTCAGTTTTAGTTATATAGCGCCATATCATAAGAAAGTTATTTCAGGGCACTTTTTTCATATAGAGCAGGTCTGTTTGAATGTAATATATTATTACTGCATTTACATTTTGTGAAGAGCACATAATGACTTGTTTAGGACTCGAAACTCAAAGTTTAGGACTGAGTTCACTCTGCACTTGCCTGTCCTGACTTGAGACTTACTTGTGACTTGCAAAACAATGACTTGGTCCCACCTCTGACAGAAACTAACGTCTCATATCGGCACTAGAATCGAATCATTTTCAAACAGCTCCAGCAGCAGAGGAGGGTGAATTTATGAATTCCCATCTTGCAACAGTTCTTTTGATAGTACGCCTTCAGAGGGTAAAGAACGTAGAACTGCAATATCAAATAGATGTTCAAATTTAGTTACATACCTAAATTCCACTGATTCAGAAAGGTTTCTCTGTACACTCAGAAAGGGTGTTTTGAGTGTCAGTATGCAAACACACACACACACAACTCATATTCAGTATTGTCTGTAAAGTTCTCAAAGTCTTACTCTTCTAGTAAGGTTGTACATGATCAAAACCTCTTTCCATATACATTGTGATTGACTGTACTTCTGATTGTACATAGTGGCAGGTGTATACAGCTTCCAGGTGTGTGTCTGTACATGATCCTCAACAGCAGACCACACTGTGTGTGTCGAATATACACGTTCTGACTTTATAACATTGTCTCCTGAAGGAAATAGAAATACTTGCCTTAGATGACTGTAGTTGGGAGGAGGGGTGGGGGGTTAATCTGTTTGTCAATCTGTACATATGGTGTTTGGCCCTGGGTTTGACTTGAGCTCAAAGAGCTTGGCTGCTGCCAATAATACCCTGTTATTACCATGTTATGGTACCATGGTATTTTTCCTTTTTATGTTATGGACTTCTGTTTTCAAGTTTCTGCTCATTATTGTGTAGAGGTACAAAGTATTCAAAAGCCTCTGTCATCATCAATGCTCCTTGGAAATGTTGGTGTGTAGAAAAACCCATTTCCTTGGCGCTCCTCCAGTGTTTTCTACAGTATGCAACAAGTTTGCAGTTTGTTTTCCACTTTAAATTATATCATCCATGGATCTAGTTGCTTTTTGCTAAAAGTCTCAGAAAGTACTGGAATGAGTATTAGTTGGGCAGTGCTTCTGTTTTTTAAAGTTACGATCCTTTACAACTTTAATCATATCAAACGCAGTTTTTTCTGCCTTTCATGGCTGGCCTTTATTCGACTATAACCATTAAATGCATTGAAGTCATTAGTTGCCTCCTCTATAAAGTAGTTTGCATTATCAGTGGCGAAGTCCGCCATTCCTGCGCTGCATTTAAAATTGTGCGCACGTGCACAAGGGATTCTCAGAAAACTATGAATGCGTGTACGGCTGAAATTAAGAAGACAAGAGCTGTGATCGCATGTCATTTCTGCGCAAGTGCATACGTACGTCACATAATGACGTAATCGGGAAGAGTGGAACAACAGCTAGTCCCAGGCATTTTGAAGGGGAAATATATTTGTGTCAGTACGAGAACAGTCACCACCAGTAACCGCAGGTGCATTATAACTCTAAACATTTGGTCAAACGCTGCACAAGCTGTGATTTTAATCTTCATTTTGGTTTAGTTCCTTTTTTCATTAAATGAGTAATGGAGGCAAATTCTGGCTACCGTATTTGGTTAAAAAAACGTTCCCTCAAATGTGATCGCAGCTCTCACCTCAGTCCTCTCAACCTCCGTTTTCTTTTTCTCCTGATTTTTGGCCAAAGAGTCATGTGGGTTGCCTTTCTGAAATGAGAGTGAGGGGAGTCAGTCTCTCATCTCTAACAATGTGCACGCCTTCTCTCTCTGCTGCTACAGGCTAAAATACAAAACAAATGTCTCAAAGACTGGGGCAGACCAGCACCGACGTAACCTTATTGCAACCAATCAGAGTTGATTATCTGATGTGTTCCACTTTGCTTTGGTAAATCAGAATGACAGACGAGCCTAGTGTCGCTTTGCATGAGCTGTATTACTTACCCATCTCTCCCTCCTCAGAGTGGGACTATTACTCTGTGCAGTCAGACTCATGACAGAGGGGCTTTGAATGCAGTTACCAGTATTTCCATGAGAATCATTAAGCTTTTATGGTTCATGTCATGTATGTAATGTTTCCCAGTGTCCTTTCGTTTTCTCTGTGACTTCTCATTCTCCCTCTTGCATGCATATTTTTGTATGATTTGATAAATGTTGTTTTTAATCCCATGTAATCAGTATGTTTTAAGTTCCTTTGATTACCTTCCACATGTCTTTTATTTGTGTCTTGGACATACATTCTATGTTTGCCATGGGAATTGTATATACATTTTAAAAAACAGACTATCACTACCATTATAATTTGGTGACCTTGGAATTGTAAGGTTCTCTAATGCTTTAGTCAGATATTAGATATTTATTAATACCCAAAGAGTAATTGTTGAAAAAGATTCTGAAAATGCAAATTTCAAAGTTAGGAAAGTTGAAAAAATTGGGGAAAAAAACACATAGCAGATGAAGCTATACAGTTCCAAGCTCATGACTGTCAAACTTTTCTATGTTTTGATTTCTTTTCTCAGTCCACATGGTTGTAATTCTGTATGTAAAGTCTCCATCATCTCCATAAACTGTCCTGTCTGCTCAGAATGATGAAGGAAAACTAGTTTATGTCTTAGCGCTGCCAAATACTTTGGCTGTGATGGACTTGAGACATGACAGTGAAAATTGGTGTCCCTTGTATGAAATCTAATAAAGCACTTGTTATCTATCATCTCATTTCTCTGCGCCCATAACTGATCATTAACCACCGCCTCCTCAGACTGACTGCTGCTGCTGTGTGCTGCAAAAACACTGTCGCTCTCACGTCGGTAGTTGGACAGAAATAGTTCAAGGATCCTTCCGCATACTTAAAGGACCGTTCCACTTTTTTTTGCATCTGCAGTGGTTTATTGTTGTGAGTTTGGTCACTGCTGCCAGAAACAAACTCGAGTCATAAATCAAAAGGCAGCTGTGTGTCAACATAGAAAAACTGGCTTTTATCCTCGAATATATGAAAGTAACAAGTCCTCCAACCCATACGACCACATAGCTCGTTTGTTCCTAATTTCTAATACCACCCACTAAATTAGCGCCCCTACTGGTGGCAGGAGATATCACTCCAAAAACAATATATATTGGTGTATCGGACCTTCGTAGTCATGGTAACAATAATAAACACGGTTAACGTTGTGTAGCGGTCACAGTTTGGTCAGGTTTAGGCACCAAAACTACTTGGTTAGGTTTAGGAAAAGATCGTGGTTTGGGATAAAATAACTACGTTAGTAAGTTTGGTAAGTTAACTTATGTGACGTCACTTAGTGTCAGGTTGAGTCAAGGTTGACTTTTGGTTCTACGCAGGACAAAACAGCAGTCTCCTGGGTGAAAGTCCTGTGTTGTTTGTCCCTACGCGGACTAGCTCTTTATACGACCTCACCGGACTTCCGCCTTTTCTCCTGTCATAATTACTACGGCCACTAGAGGTCGACATACATACAAACGTAAATACAGGTCGTAATAAGCTGCTGCACGGACGACCTATACGGACGTATTTTTGGGAGGACAGTCAGTAAGTAAAAGTCTGTAGGACGTGTTGGCTTGTTTATGCGCTAAACCGCCTGCCCACAAACTATTACCAACAGATGAGCAAAGTGCCGTTTTGCTCTTTCCTGTCACATTGTATAACATGGCCATCCATTCCTGCCAGTGACATACCATTCCAGGATTACAGCATTTTGCAGAAACCGGTGTCAACCTGCTTTCTTTGGAATGTGTTTAAAGCTATTATTTTCCCATAAAGACACATACATGTCAACGGCATAGTCTAAACTAATTGCAATACTTTTAGATTAAAAAAGGGAGTTTAATATTTCTGTGACTTTAGGTGACTCGGAGTGGTCATGACAAATAAAAAAAATCAAAACAAATGACCAGGCATATCAACCAAGGTGATATGCCATGTCACTTTTGTTTCAGCTTGCATATACTGATTCCCCTGAGAGCACCTTACGAGTCTAGTTAATGAACGCAGTCTAATTAAATGATTTTTTTTTTCTGAAGTTTTGTTGAAAAAATCAAGCGGCAGTGGCGTCTAGCCAATTAAAGAGGAAAAATATGAATTTAACAGATAGCAATTGAAGACACAAAGAAACCACAGTGTTTCAGCAGAGGGATACGGAGCAGCTCCGGAGTCTCTCTTTAAACTTGCACATCAGGTTCTGTAGTGAAACTGAAACACAATGTGAGAATTACATAACAAGGAGGAGCTTCCAAAAGTAAGTTAACAAGAGTATAGTTATAATTATATAGTTTCTACTGTGTCTAAGCTTTACATCAACTTTCGCAAGATTGTTTGCTTCAAGTGTTTTTCTCAACTACTTTTAAAACATTTCCTACGTTTTGTTTCAACTTGGTTTTTGAGAGTTGTAACTGGTGAACTTTAACACCCGTCGAAATATTCACTTTTGCTGCATGGGCCGAAGGATCGGCTATGTGTGTTATAAAGTGTCATGCTCCTTCTTGCAGTGGTGACGCATGTCCATATTTGTACGTACACACATGCACATGTACAGGTCTGTCCCTGCTGCTTGGAACTCACCTTTGATGATGATCTTTAATTTAAATTGAATTCTAATTTCCTTGCATATTAAACCACAGTTTAATATTACACTGTAATAGTGTAATATGTTCTTTCAGATACTAGCCTGTGTTGGTATTTCAATACTTGATGGTAAGTCTTAATTGCTGCAGGGCTCTCTCTATTCATAATATGCAGCTATGTTACTGTGTGTTCAGTTGTTGTGTAACTGAGTAGCTGTAGCTTTGTCTGCAGAGGTGAATTCTCTTTCATAATTAAATAAGTACATTTTTTTTCAAAGCTTAAATTTTGATCAACTAGTGCCGCAATAAGATGGTAATATCATATCCACCTTAAAGTTTTAAGGCTGTTGATATTCTAGATTTTTCTGATTCTCAACAAATCCCTTGAAAAGATCAAAATGAACAATGAATTGATCCTAATAACAAGTGTCGTGTGTAACACAGCCTGATAGATCTTCTTCCTCTGAGCCATAGAGCTCCATTGTTGACCAGAAACTCGTCAGAGCCACAATGTTGCACTGAGCGACATGTTCCTTCCTTACTATGAACACACACACTGTAGTTTATTATGACTCAATCCCACATACACTCCTCCTGCTGCTGGAAATGCTCACTAGAGCACCAAATGTGGATTAATCCACAGCTGAAAATAGTCCCCGACAAATACACTTATTACTCCTGTTTTTAGTAACGTTTGCTAAAAACTACAGTGCCCCGCTGTTTGAGGAAATAAAATTTAAAATAAATAAATAAAAATAAAACTGTGTATTTGTGAGCAGCTTTTAAACATGTACGTCTTCAGTAGGAACAAATGTGATTGGGACTGAGCCACAGACAGGGTAGGGAAGTCAGAAAGTACTGAAAGATGGACCAACACGTTGTTTGTTGGCAGTAAGACAAATATAGAATAACGGCAGCCTCATCTTTTAAGATTAATATAAGAGTGAATGACACTGAAACTGATTTCGGCTCAGTGCTGCTTAGAAATGAAATGTGTAATATTTCATTTATTTGTTTTACACCAGCTAGTCCCTAGTCCCTTGTATTTGCTAGTATTTCTTGTAGCTGCTGGAGTTGGTGGAGCCATAGTGAAAATAAGGCGACTCTGTATTCCTCTGTATTCCACAGGTCAAGTCTGTCATCAACCTGCTGTTTGCTGCCTACACAGGAGACGTCTCTGCCCTGAGGAGGTGAACAGCTCACACTCACTTCCTGTTTTTTACATTTACTGACATAATGTTGACCACAGAAGAATTTAGCCTTATTTCACTTTGGTCACCCAGTGGAGTTTCTAACATGAAAACTGTGTGTAATTATATTTTTACTGATGCTCACAAAGATGGAAAGATGGTGGACATTTTGCCTCTCCTCTCTTTGCACTTTGGTGACCTCAAATGGCAGCAAGAGGAAACTTTGAACAAAGTTTTCACCAACAGGTGCCCTGCAGCGTTTTCTTGGAAACAAAAGTTCTGTTTCACTTTCATTGTTACTCACCAAAGCTCATTGTGTGTATTCTTGAGGTCATGAATGCATTTCCTTCCTGATTTAAAAAAAAAAAATGTTTTAAATCCAGTATTGTTTACACCCTTGTTTACTCTTCTTTCCTGCCTTTGCTATGTTTCTTGGTGCATTACTGCCACCTGCAGCTCAGTGGGAACCACAGGGAACCTTTAAGTAGAAGGAAATAATGTATGGTGATGATGGTAAACTACCAATGGCACGCTATCAAAAGATTTAAAGCAGCTTTTTACATGTTAGAATTTTAGAAAACAGCATATATTTTGAGGAAAAAGGGCAATGCTTCAGTGTGTCAGTCCGGGGGACGAGGATACGCTTCTGTCTTTCAACCCTAAATACTGGTTATACTGGCTGATAAGACGTGTGTCATTTTTTGTAAAGAATGCAATAATTGAAGGTTCTTACAAAGTTAGTCACATAAACTTTGTGTGTGTAGGTTTGCGCTGTCATCCATGGACATGGAGCAGAGGGACTACGACTCTCGAACGGCCCTCCATGTGGCAGCAGCTGAAGGTAACGTGCAGCCTAAAGACATCCTCTTTGTCTTTACTGACATTGCGGTTGTCATGCAATGTCTGTCATCCACACATCCGTCCCTTATCCTTAGAGGGTTGCGGGGGGGGGGCTGGAGCCAATCCCAGCTGACAATGAGCGAGAGGCGGGGTACACCCTGGACAGGTCGCCTGTCACTCACAGGGCTGTTTGTCATTCAGTGTGCACCAAAATATGATTCTAATAAAAGTATAATAAGAATATACAACCCTGCCCACATATTTTGTGTACTTTTGGTCTGTGGCTGTTGTGCATGGTATAGGCTAGGAGCCTTATTTCCAAATATGAGAAATGTTATTGCTACAGCGTACATATATGTATTTTTTTTTTTATATATATTCAGGGTTCGTACAAAGTCTTGAAAGTTTGGAAAATGCTTAATTTTGACCGTTATGTTTTCAGGGTTAGATATATGCTTCAATTTGAAAATACTCCTTGAAAAATTCTTGATTTTCAACATAATCTGGTGTTTCATCATCGACACAATCACTCATGGAAACCAAACATCTTTTAATATTTGAAATGAAACGATCGGTCCTCATATTTGTTTGTTGTCTTCTGGCATTTATAGTAACAATTTAGATGTGACGATAAAGGCTTCAAGGGTCTGGACATTTTTGGTTTGGGTACCTTGAAAGTGCTTGAATTTTACTCTTAAAAAGCTGCACGAACCCTGTGTATTTATATTTTAGACAATAGGGTGCTTCCAATTTTGTGGCAACAATTTGGGGGAGTTCCTCACCTGTTTTAAAGCCAGCCAGAATCTGGTGGAAAGCCTTTCCAGAAGAGTGGAGGCTGTGATGGCAGCGTCTTAATGCCTGTGGTTTTGGAATGAGATGTTCAGCTATCACACATGGGTGTAATTCTTGGCTGTCTTCATACTTTTTATTTTAGATTGGGTACAAAAAGTTATACATGGCAGTAGGAATACAGAAGCTGCAGAGAAAGCCTTCATATTTAAAAAACTGAGTGATGTACTCCAGCCAATTAGAATCAAGCGTACAGTACTCCCTCTTCACAGTATAAGTTGGTACATGTATGCTTTCTAACATCTGCTCTGCTTTCAGGACACACAGACGTGGTGCGCTTCCTCCTGGAGGCCTGCAAGGTGAACCCAGTACCCAAAGACAGGTGAGTCCATTCTCTCCATCATCACTGTGCTCTTTCTCGCCGCCTGTGTTGTTGTTATGTAGCAGAACATGTACATGATGTCAGGCCCTCCATCACGTGGCTTTCTCTTCAACTTGAGTGATAAGCTGCAGGACGGATCTTTTGAAGCAGGAGGTGTAGTCTGTCCCACCTGCCTCCTGTTGACATACTGGGGGCCGATTCAGGACCTACTTTTTTCCTAGGGACTATAATGCCCATTGCTTACACGGACATCTCTGCTCACCGTTTTCCAAAGCAACATAACAACAAAACTGTTGATGTGTTTGATCTCTTAAGATTTTGATTTAGTAAATGAGAAAATTAACTTAAAACTTGCTTTACATGGTTAATCATTCCCTCATCCCTTTTACATGAACAATATTTCAACATAGTTGACAGTTACGATATTCTTAAGGTCTTTTTTGTCCCAACAATTCAACATGAAAATACGTATAAAAATAAATCAAACAAATTGAAATAATATTTGCCTATTTTTAAGAGCTGATTAATACAGTTACAGTTTCTATAGTTATAAAAATAATAAAAGGATTGTGAAAAGTAGAATGTCAGTTTGGTCATTTTCAGCATTTAAAAGGTTTCTGTGCAGCTTTTGCACCAATAGTTTTTTTCTGCATTGACTATGTATTGAAAAAATACTATAAACATACTGTAACTTGCCTGTTTGAAGCAAGTTTCAGATAAGTTGTTTCAGGAAAGAAATCACAACATTTTATTGATACATTGATTCTATTTCGATGAGGAAGTATTAACTAAAACAAAACAGACCAAAAAAGAAAAGAAAAGAAAAACGCTCTTTTCTGACACGACAGAAAAGTCAGTTAAAACTGCAAACTCCTCCTGCGTGAGTGCAGCATACAGCCTATTCATACTACATATCTACAAGCAACTACAAGCCCACTGTATAAGCAGTAGGACACACATATTCCATGTACACAGGTGTAAGAACAAATATACAGTATACAGAGAAAAAGTAAGTATTTGGTAAGTATTAGTTATTTAGACCCCAAAATGTGTAAAGAGGCCCAGGTTTAAAAATACCAGAGTTTCCCTTTAAGTGGTTTATGTAAAGGTGTGTGGCACTTAGAACAGAAAGAGTCAAAGACCAGAGATGAGATGCATGACCACGACACGTGTCACAACTTAGCTGCTGAAATCCAGAGCAGGTAGCGTCAGTATTGGGATCCATTTAGGCCAAAATGGAGAAGGTGAATCACTTACTGATCGTGTACTGTTTGTGTAAGCATGCCATATTCTTGATATACCAAGGTTTTCTTTGTCCAGATGGGGGAACACGCCGATGGATGAAGCGGTGCACTTTGGCCACCACGACGTAGTCACCATCCTGCAGCAGTACCACGACAAATACAGTCCGCCTGCTGGTGCTGACGACAAGCAGAGCGCCGAGAAGAGCCTGGACAGCCTGCTGTAGCCACACAGCTACAATCCTTTAGCTTTCTGCACACAAAGTGGACCATCGTGCTTCACTGGAATAACTTTGTACATTAGTGAGCATACTTTTGAAGTGTGTGATGATTTAGTTCTTTGCTCTACTTTTGTTGCTGTGTCCCGTCTGGTGCGCTTTGCTTTCTGGCTGTACATCGCTGCTCCACTCCATCGTAATGTAACGTGTGTTGTGTGTGTGTGTGTATGAGTGAGTGAGTGAGCGCCTTATCAATACTGTTTCAGCAAATGATACAATATCTAAACATCTGTAATGCAATGTTTACAGCATATTACTCTTGTAACCTGTCAGTACTGTAAATCCCATGTGTGGTATCATAGGATATAGATTGTATCAAAGTGTATTAGTTTAGTTACAGTATAGTTTCTACTTGGTGACATTTGGATAATAATGATGACTGTGTTAGTTTTGTGAGTTAGTGTGGAAGTAGATTGTATGCCTCCTGTTCTCTTGATTGTGTAAAGACTAACGGCATTGTGCTGACACTGCAGTTATGTGCCTGTTGGCTCTCCATATACCTGCATCTGTCCTGAGATTGTTCTCCTGACTCATCGGCAGGTTTTATGAAGCTTCACACCTCCTTTGGAGCCATTGAAAGATTGTACTCTGAATGTATTTTTTACAGTGGCAACACTTGCAATAGAAGCAATATGTATTTATTTCACAGAGAGACTTTTTAAGTGTAAAATCTATCTAAAGAAATAAGATTGTGTAATCTGTTGCAGTTGGGATAAAGGCAAGTTGGTTTCTTTATTCTTGTCGTCAGTTACGTTTGTCTGTGTGTGTGTGTGTTGTGAGTGTTCAAACTTGACAAAGACTGTTGATAATAGTATAATGCTGATAATGTTCATAAGTCGGCAGGTCATCTGCTTTTCCCCCACATCCATTCCTGTTGGCAACCAAATTCCATCTCAAATTTAAAGATTCTGTGACTCCATATGAAGAATATTTATTTTTGCAAATTGGTTTCATTACATGGGCTTCTGTGACTGTCACATTGTTGTTGGACTTCTGGGGAGTCCCAGAAGTCACAAATATCAGTAACAGACTAACTGAGGAGTCAAAAGTGTCGGTAAATGACAAAAATTGGTTAAATCACTTATAAAGTTATATACGTTAATCTGTTTAGGTAGAAAAATTCTTAAGTGTTTAATTTTTACAAGAAATTCAGATGATTAAACTTACCCATATGATACATACAGTATGTAGTCAGTTATACAATTGACTCATGAGGTAACTCTTTGTTTATGACTTATTTAGGTGCTGAAAATATGGGCAGGGACTACTTTGTACAACAATACAAAAGGAGAATCTCTGATGAAATGTTTTTCTTTAAATTGAACTGAGTTAGTCGTGACCAGGTGATGTAGGGGTCAGGACAGATTGTTCTTCCGCTTGGCACTGGAATACATTCAGAGATGTTCATTTGAATAAACCAAAGTAAAGAACACATACAGTACAGTAGCATTGTGCAGCAGGATTTGCATCTTCTTCTGAATATTCACTATATATTACACTGCCCAAATATCTTAACGTTGCTTGTATCTTTTCACTAAATACACATTTAGCAGAATCACCCCTGTGCATTTAGTTTGTATGTTAATGTACAGTATAATGCTCATACATACTGACCATTGTTTTTATGACATGCATTCCATTGTATTACTGATACCAGCACCAAAAGACATTCCCTGTACTCGATGAATAAAAGTTCCCATTCTGCCGACTTTCTGATTCTGACACAATGACCGGGCGCATTTTCAGCAGAAGCAACTAAGGTCGGCGAAGTCGGTCTCTTGAAAAGGTGTCCAGATGTCAGGGAGCTCAGGCAAGTCGAGTAAATCAGAGAAGAGTTCCTGCAGCTGATTATGAGTCTCCATCTACAAGGAAACAAAAAAGATTTAGTTTAAACTAACGGCAGAGGAAAAGTCGTCTCATACAAACGAGGAAAATCAAATCTGGAATTACTGAAATGATATTAACGCTGCACAAATTCACATTCTCATATTAAAGGACCAAATGACTGTAACGTGAGAGGTGTCGCTTGTCATGATGTTCCTCTCAGCTCTATAAAGTTTTCTGAAGCTTCATTCAGCTCATTGTTTTGGTGTTATGGTTCGCAACTTTACTTTTTTGGCAGCTGTTAGCGACTAGCTGGTGAACATAGCGGAGCATTTAGCAGCTAATGAGCCAGATATTTTCCTTGGGAGTTAGTGGAGACCAAACCAGAGCTAAAAGGAGAGTGAATATTGACTTTAAATTCACCGGGTGGCCAGAAACATGACTCTAAATGAATGTTGCTGGATGTGTAAATAGGCAGCAAGTCTATAGGGTGACCACATGTCAATGTTGTGTTAGCAGCTTGTTTCGCTGCCCCCAAGTGGCCAAAAATATCCATGAGTGACGCTTTAAAAAGGACTGTAGGGAAATGAGTTGTCAAATTTCAAACCCACATCCGTGTCTATGTCCATGTCCGTCATGTCCGTCATGTCCATCTCCCTAGGTGGAGACGGAGGTGGCGTGCTGTAGAAAAAACGACAACAGAAAATTAGGGCAAATTTTTCCTGTACAGCATTCACCAATACAGAAAAAGACTTTACCTTATATTAGTGTTTGGGCATTTTGAAAGCATTCCGATTCTCTCCAAGCGTTTATTCCTGATGTATTTTTTGTTGAATTATTATTGTCTTACTTACTCTGAAATAGGAACGAGTCTTTTGTTGACGTACCCATCTAAGACCTTTTTAGGTGCCGACACTCCTGCATGAATAGAGGTGATTAGAGGTCATTACATGCTACTAAGACACTGACTTAAACTGGATAACCTCAGCATCATTTGCAATGGCAACATTAAGATTATAAATTCATGAATCATTACAAGTTAGAATGTGAGGAGCTGTTGCACGGAGGTCAAATTAGCACATTATTACGCGGTACTGGTTATATTATTATATTATGTTTCTGCAAGGATACATCTAAAGTCTTTCAGAATTACTACAGTTATTTTGGGATTTAAATCCCTGTAGTCCTGGGGTAGAAAAAAGACCAATCACCATCTTGAAACAAATTCCTGCTCATTTGTTGTTGTACTTGGTAAAAACTGTCTTTTGGTTCTCAGGGGAAAGTCAAGCAAGACAAAATACCAGAGGTGTTGTAGTAGCATCCAAAGGCGGTGTCTTTGGGGATGTCTGGGTAAAGATAGAGCAGAGGATTCCTGGTGTTCCTCTGGTCTCTCAGTGTGTAGTGACAAATGATGTCTGGTACAGTAATGGCTGAAAGCTCCTGCTTGCTGTAGGGCTCTACCGCGTGCACATGGGTCTCTACAGGGGAACCACACAGAAAGAAAAGTAAGCAAACACAAGAAGACAAATATCTGACTGTCTGGTGTTGAAATCATTTCATTCAAGACAGGACAGAGATAAGAAGAAGAAATGATCCTTTGAATCTTCTGTTCTGTTATATTCCCAGGTCATGGTGGTTTGTTCAGGCTGTTTTTAACCTGAGCTTTCCAGCTACAAATGAGGAGTGGGCTTATGTGGAGTGAAACAGAAATGTTAAAACAATATTTCTATATACATGCTATACAGTCAGTTTTATATGGGCATGACAAACTGCCAGTAACAACCAAGCAAACTCGGGCTGTAAAACGAGTACCGGCCTTGGATTGGAAAACTCATCATAAAAACCCTAAATTGAACAAGTTTGGAATTTTGTCCACACACACACACGTACAGAAACATACCACCATTGTGGTGCTCGACCCAGCTGAAGGTGATGGCTCCGTCTTTGTTGCTCTCGCTAAAGCGGAGCAGAAAGGTCCCAGTCTGTTTTTCCTGCAACAGGACCTGTGTTCTCTTCCTGCTCACAAACCCCATGATGGACCTGAACCCCACATACAGAATATGACGAGAGTTTAGCTCACTGGTAAGGCATAGTGACTTAATCCCTGTCCCCATTCCCAAATAATAATACTCTGAAGATGTGTTATTGTTTCAGTGGCCTCATTTGTTTCTGTTATGTGGACCACGGTCTCATATTTGATGTGATAATTATTGTGAATGATGAACAGTAAAACACTGCTGAGCGGACTCTGGATGCGTCTTACCCGTCCCGCCAAAGATCCACCAGGTGTCTTTTGATCAAATCAAGGATTCCATCGACCCAAATCCAGGCATTTTCATTCTGCCCACACAGCAAAGCAAAAGTCAACATGTAAAGAGAGAAACACACACACACACACACACACACACACACACACCAGGTTGTACCAATTGTGTAAACAGTATAACAAGGACCTCGCTCAAACACTCACCTTGGAGAACTTGCTCCAGTGAATGAGACCGTCAGGATCATCTGTGAAGAAACCAACAGTTACATAAAAATGTCATGAAATGAACACATCACCCTTTATATCTTGTGCAAGATTTAATTCAAGAACCATGTTCAACACAATCACTGGTTATCTACTCCTTTATCTTGAATCCTATTGATGGACATTAACTCATATATTTGTTATATTTCCCAAAACATTATGGAAACACTTGTTTTTTTCACTTTCTCATGTCATTAGAAATGAAACTGATAGCCAGGCTAGTGGTTTTCCTGTTTCCAGTCTTTGTGCTAAGCTAAGCTAACGAACTGCTGGCTGTGGCTTTATACTTATCACACAAACATCATCTAACTCTCAGCAAGAAAGTAAATAAGCATATTTCCCAAAATGTCAAACTATTCCTTTAACATGGAAGTACAACTTGCACTGTCTCCAATACTGATCCTATATGGAAGTACAGTATGTTTTATTCCATTTTTCTGTTGAATCAATTTAGATCGACTTCCCCAACAAGAGGTGAACTCTCTTTTGCAAGCTACCGCTACAAAGTGACATCATCCAATTCTATGGAAGAGGCGGTGAAACACTCACCCACAATTTTGTCTCTTAGCATGGAGAGCTGGTTTTTGTCGAGCCCCCGATGGCCAACGGACAAAAACTGCCAGCTCAGAACCTGAGACAGCTGCTGCCAGGTGAGCGGAGGAGGGTCCACAAACAGCGACAGGTTCTGCACAACAAAGTGACAGACTTTTAATACTCTGCAGGTTAAAATGTGATTTAAAACTAGACGACTGAATTTGCAAATATGAACTATGCAGCACAATAAGAAGAAAGGAAATGGTACTGTCTGAACATGAGAAATTAAAAGCAAAAACTCAAAATGCATAGGTACGACTGTCTGGTGTAGTTTGGATGTCTTATCATGTAGCTAAAACAGATCCTGGTACTGTTTATTTGTTGTGTTGAGGTGTGATGGCTTTACCCTCGGTTCGCTGATGGACAGCACGCTGCACCACATGATGGAGGCCCAGGCACTGACGACCTGATTGGTGCTGGAGATGACAACCACAGGCAGGGAGCTGGCCTGGACCAACACAGGAGGAGTGTAAACTGCCTGGCTACCATTCTTCTGTGACCTCTAATAGTGCCTTCTCTTCAACCAATAATATTTCAAGTTCAGCAGCAAAGAAACTGAAATGCCTCTGACTGTAATGTGAGTGTCAGGTTTACTCACCTCGATGCTACACTCCAGTCCAGTGTGCTGAAACCCGCTCACAAACTTAATGATGTGGAGCTCTTCAGTCACTCCCACACGACTCTGATGAAGAAGAGACATGGTTTTAGGAAGAAAATTACTTGTATAATGATTTGCAAGCATGTAGAAATAGAGTGGGAAAAAATAACTTCATGAAATGCAACCCAGTACAAAAGAAACACACCTAGGTTATAATTTGGGGGTCCACACAGAATTCACTGGCTGATTAAGTGTCTATATTTACCTGCCAACCATATAACGTCTCACTTGGGTTGCAATATTTCCATCAATCTGTTTTAGCTCTCTCCATGCAGGTGTTATCGTCCCACACCAATGCTCACGTGAACGCTGCCTTAAAACCCGCATGAACTGATTTTTAGCCATGTTAGCGGCATGGTGATGTCGGTCCATCCACCACTTTGGTCTAAATGGAAATATCTTAACTGTTGCATGGATTGCCAGAAGATGTGGTACGCCGCCCCTCAGGATGAATTTCAACAACTTTGGTAATTCTCTGACATTTTTTATCTAGTGCCATCATCAGGTCAAAGTTCTTCGGTTTATGACCAAATATCTGCAAAACTAAAACTAAAGATGCCATCGAACATATCCTCTGCACAACTGTAATAGAGTAGAATTCAAGCACTTCAAGGTACCTAAACCAAACATTTCCAGACTCTCGAAGCCTTTATCATCTCACATCTAAATTGTTACTATAAATTCCAGGAGACAACAAACAAATATGAGGACGGATCGTTTCATTTCAAATATTAAAGATGTTTGGTTTCCATGAGTGGCTGTGTTGATGATGAAACACCAGATTATTGTGAAAATCAAGCATTTGTCAAGGAGTATATTCAAACTCAAGCATATTCCTAACCTTGAAAACATAACGGTTAAAATTAAGCATTTCCCAAACTTTCAAGACTTTGTACGAACCCTGCTGTAACTTCATCACCTTCATAACGTCTCCTCTTACCTCATTTGATCCTTTGGCTCTTGCTTTTCTTTCCTTGAGTGACTGAAAAAAAAAAAAAAAAGTTTCTAAGAAAATGTAGTCATTATATACTGTATATTGTTTGTTTAGGGCAAGTGATGTATGCATTATAATGACAGATGGACGCACAGATACAAAAAAAGTGGATTTTTCTTGCTTTAGCTCATGTTCCTGTTTCAAAGGTTAAGTGCTTCTTCAACTTCTGAGTTCAGCAGTTTGTGGAGTTTCATACCATGTGACCAAATACTGCTACCATGCCTCCACTGGGCGTGTCCACGTCCAACACCTTACAGTCATCCCTGCTGAAGTCAAAGTGGCGGAACCTACAGCAACATCAGAACACAGCGTGTCTTTATTATCAGTAGTTCTTATAGACTACTGATACTTGTTGAAACTATTCCTCAGTTTACATTTCAGATTACGTTTACCTACCCGTTAACTCTCATGACTTCTTCAACATCCCTTTTTTTTTTTTTAAGGGAAAAAGGGATACAAAAAGATTGATAAGAAAACAGAGGCTATTAAAAAACAAGATTTTTTAAATAAAAAACAAACAGCTTTTAGTTTGTAAAAAAATTTAAAAGGAAGATTTGTGTTTATGTAAAATAATAATGTACTATATAACTGGCTCTGAACAAAGTTTTCTTTGACTTACTTGTCAAATACAGGTTTGACTTTAAGCAGGCACTTCTGCAAATCTGGGAGGTTTGCCAAGAACCTGAGAAGAGAAGAAACAGATTTGGCTTTAAGGCACCGACTGTCTTTTCCATAAAACACCCCACAAAACTATTTTAAAAATATATTATTTATTTATGCTACTTCTGTGTTTTGCCATTGACTCCTCATAGCTCCGAGGCTCATATTTAGCAATTCATTAGTGAAGCAATGATTGTTTGGAACATAATGAGCATACAGACAAAAAGTGAAGTATGCCCCGGGACGGCTTTCAACTCTAAAGGTCTCAAACTCCCTCTGTGTGTGTTGTACTTCTCCGTTCTTTGTTTTGGAAGCCGGTCCGGCCACATGTGCATGTTAGTGCATGTCAGTCCCCCCCTCGTTTATAAAGACACTGAGAGAGAGACCTCCCACACAGCACTGTAAAAGCGATAACTGACATATGTAGCCGATGATGATATATACTAGCTGAGAAATAAACGGCTAAATCGTCTGTCGGAGAGCAGTGACTCTGTCCGTCCACTCCGCCCGTCGTCCCCATACAACCCTCTGCAAAGCCCCGAGATACGCTCACATTTTTCACTATAGTTGAGTATTTACTATTCATTTATAGACTATTTAGAGACAGTGTTGGTGAGTTTTATTTTGTTTCTGTCGAGTTTGAATGAAGTGTGTTTTACCATCTGTGAGGTAAAATTTGTGTTTTTGTCAGTGGAGTCTGGTGGCTTTGAGGTGAGCAACATAATTGCTGTTTCTGGTTAGGGGGGAGGTGTGGCCAACGTGCCCATTGGTTTTGGTCTGAGATGCTGGTGCTAGTGCGACATCTAGTGGCAGCGAATATCGTATATAGAACCTTTAATTTTATTTAATAACATTACGATTACAGTAATAACTGAACAGAAAAAGCAGTTGCTATAACATGAATTACACTTCCTCCTACAGTACAGTGCTATATTTGATTATACTGCACATTCAAAACTACTGTACATGAAACAAAGGCAGATTTCTTGTCAAGTGAGTAACCTGAAATCACTCCACAGCTATTTTATCAGACCTAGACACATATCAATTCTGGTGCAGCCTTACCTCACGGTCACTGTGAAGCGCACCCCAGTCTTAAGTATTAGAGGCCGCTGTGGTAAGCTTGACATATTAGGTTGTTTCTCAACCACCAGAGCACTGCAAATCAAGACCACAAGAAAACAGGTCAACAATATGAAAGTGTGTGAATCAGTCTTGTGTATGTACTGTATATAACACAGAAGAGTCCTGATGCCATGTCTCACTTTGTAAGAAGTTTTGTGAGCAAGGACTGTGCAAATTTCTCAATTTCTGCCATGGGACCACAAAGGTTGGAGGCGTCAGTGCTGTTGTAATTCTTGTTCTGGTCTTGCAGTTTCTGCAGCTGTTCGCGGACTCGCAGTAGCACTTCTGCCACAGTCGTGAACCTGCACATACAACATAATGCTTAACGCCAAATTTTTCATCAAGTATTTAGTGTGACAGCTGGGCACAGAAAGATGTTTTCTCACATAAACAAAGTTTCTTCCTCAACATGAAACATGTACTAATAAGTTCCTACCACTTCTGGAGATGGTCCAGACCGGTGTCGACTGGACTTCCAATGCAGGCCATCTGCTGCCTGAGCTTCCACTCAGGCAGCTCCACATCTGTGAGGGTCGCCACAATCTGCTCGGCCAGTTTTAAAATGTTCACTATCTGCTGCTGCAGCATCTGCAAGACAACAAAAAACACGGCAAGTGTCAAGTGTGTGGGGAGGAAGTCTGATTAAGCTGCTTAAACAATGACCTTAATAATAATGTAGATTGCTGTGGCTTAGAATCATTATATCAAGCATTTTATCAGCATTTTATTTTTTTTATAAAACACAAGGAGTTTGTGCATTGAACTCCATGAGAAAATTAATGGGATAAAAAAACTGAAAGGAGGAGGGGAGAGGAGGCTGAAATTATATCTTTGTTAAAATGATGAGGTGAGGGAGGACCCCCATGGCTTAGGGATTCCCTGGTTTGAGTCTGGCTGGGACCTTTGTTTCATCTCTCTCTCCCCCATTTCCTGTCATCTCACTACTTGATCTATCTAATAAAAGCAAAATAATGTCCCCAAAAAATGATATCCCAAGTACAGAAATACATTTTTTGTTGTCAAGTATTGTCAACAATTTGTTGTTTCAGCTTTTAAAACAAATGTATTGAAAAGTATCCACGGATGGAATTTTTCTTTAAACTCCTTAAAACATAAAATGCTTTAAGAAAGTGGTTTATCAGTTACCAAACATGCCTCTACAGTACCTGCTTTGTCTGTGTGATAAAGTTGGCCCGCTTGAGACATTCCCCTTCCACAACAGCATGGGAATGGGCCAGTCCAACATGCTGCTCCACTGGTAATGACAAATGAGACAGAAATGAAGCATGAACTCCCACCAATCCTATCACCTGTTTCTTTACATCTCCTTCCATACCTTGGCTTTGCCAGGTCTTCTGTATGAAGTCGAGCTTTTCATTTAGGTTCTCCAGTGACTTAATTTCCTTCTTTACCTCCTGCATTAGAGTTAGTGGTTCACATATTTAGAAATGATGGCTGTCAGGTGGAATACAAGCCAGAAAACTGTTTAATCAAAACATATTGCAGTCCAAGTGAGTTTACCGAAGTCTGCCTTTTCAGTTCGGTGACCTTGTTGTCCAGCTCTCTCCATATTTGTTCCATGGCTGGACTGCCGCCACCCTGATAAAAACAAAGACATTTCTTGCACTCTTTTGCTCTTATTGGGGTATGGTGGTGATTCTTACAAAACAAACTCTTATGCTAACAGTGTGTGCCCCTTACTGTAAGTTATATTACAGGGTGCTTTGCTAGACGCAACGCAGCATTAAAAATGACATAAGAAAAAGCACAACACATATGTGCTTCTTTTTTTGATAGAACAGAACAGAGAATTAGAAAAAAATCTTCACTTGCAGAAAACAAAATGTCACAACCAGATACATGACATTTGTAAGAGCCATATTTAGAGTTCACAAGATGTATGTAGTAACTTAGTAGAAAATGTTGAAATGCTCCTTTAGTTATGCGGCTAGTTATGTCATAGCCAATAGTTCTCAGTTAGAGTTAACTAGTCTGAGGAGCAAGACAGTTTTTTGACCGCTATGCCAAGTTGAGCACAACCAGAGTGAATCTTGTAACTTTATTTTGTTTTGAGTAAACGTTTTGAATGGAGTTACTGCCTCTGAAGATTCATTTCGCGTCAAACTTATTGCTAATACACAGACTTTTAACAGTAGTGGTAAAGTGGATTACCGGATGGAGAAAAGATTTCTGCTACAACAATAATCTGAATAGTACTTAATCAAACTGAAAAATGAAGTTCAGAAGACAAAACAGAGTTTGGATGTATCCTTCAAAGCTGGAATAAAATAGTAAAACCAAACAAAAGACAGATTTGAAAAATCTTATGTGATTAGATCCTCTGCCATTTTTCTGGAGTTTGAGGTTTACAGCATTTCTGCAGCCTGGACTGCACTGTAAATGGACTTTTACTTATATAGCGCTTTTCAACCATTGAAACGGTTCCCAAAGCGCTGTAACAGTAATCTAAGCTCTAACAGTAGTCTAATTCACCCATTCACACACACATTCACACACCAATGGGGACACAGCTGCCATGCTGGCCTCCACCGGGGGCCACTACCCTCTGTGCCACAGCCGCCACTGTATTGTCCGTCCAACTGATACCATCTTACCTGTGCTTCAGAGGCTGAAGCCAGGATTTTCTTTTCCTCCTTTAGGCATTCAGAGAGGATTACGGCCAAGTTCAGTGGCTCATCTTGAAAGTGTTTCTAAGTAAAAACAAACAAACAATGAGAGGTTATAATTATTCTGCAGTGAGAAAAGAACTGAAGATTACTCTAAATTAAATTATTAAATGTTGAATACAATGTTCCATTCACATAACAGCACGTCTGCCCTACCAACAAGTAGTCTTTCATGCCAGAAAAATCAGGTCCCTGCAAAATATTGTTCTCCTGGACAGACCGGTTCCATTGTTCTTCCAAATACACCAGGAGTGCATGGAAACACGTTCTTGCTTTCCTTTCATCCACAGCTGCCAAATCCCTGACACAGAGCAACAGAACATGTACATTCCTTCAGGGGTTGTGTCTGTCTACGTGTGCACGCTGTGTATAAAACAATTCAACATCCAAACTGACCAGGGTAACAAAGCTACTGCATCTTGACATTTTTATAATCAGGTAAGCGAAGCCTGTAACATAGGAGGGGGCACTTCTGAACAGTAACGACAGGCGAGTCTACCTAACCACTTCCTCAAACTAATTGAACTTTAAATCAGCCAATTAGAACGCACATTTCGGCCATAAAGAAGGTTGAACTCCCTCTTTAACTCAGTGTATTTCTAACCTGGGTGCAAAATCTGTGTAAGATAACAATGTCTTGCTTTTTGTTTTAGTGGCTTTTCTTTGTCGTCTTTCTTCTTCTTATTATTATTATTATAACATACTAATAATATACTCTATATGGATTTGTGTGTTTCCCCAAAGTCCTGAAAAGTGATATTTTCTAATTTTGTGCGTGCAAGTTCATATCTGGTGTACACAAACTAAAAAAAAAACTAAAAAAAACAAAATCATCTTTCAGGACAAGAGCAGGTTGACCCAGTAAGGGGCCCCAGGACAAAAGGAACTGTGGGCACCTATTGACTTCCCGTTTTTGCCTCTCTCTTGTGTACGTGTTAGTCAATAATTAGTCATTAGTTTGTGGTAACTTGCAAAAAATTAAGCAAAATATCATTCAGAAAATACATCATTTAAGGAAAATAAAAGCTGACAAAATAAAAGGCCTATAAACTAGATTTGAAGTCCGGGCCCCTCTACAAAAGAGTGCTTCAATGGTTATAATGCAGGTGTCGCTTTAAGGCCCTCATCATTTCAGCTTATAATGCATTTTCATGGCATATACAGTATTGACAAACAAATGAACTGCTACACCATGGACCTGGAGGCTCAGGGCCCCCTAACGACCGGGTGTCCTTGCGCAGTTGCCTGCCAAGAAGGACCCGTCTGAATCTGAATGCCATGCAAGTTGCATGATGCAACTGTCCCTCTTACCAGTCCTGGCCCTCTATCAGGAAGCACAGACAGTGGCGGATCTCCCTGGGGAATTTGCTCTCATACAGCTGGCTCACCCGGCCCTGGAGAGCTGGATCCAGCCTCAGCACGTCCTGCCACTGAGACATCTGCAAAACAGTGACCAGTCTGAAATCCACCACTGAAGAAAAGTCACTAACGCTAACGCTCCTGTAATGTAGTGAGTTTTTTGCCACAACTGAACAAATCTTTTTTTAAGTTATGTTTCTTCAGTTCTGTTGTCATTTATCTGAAAAACTTAAAAATAATAGCAGATAATTGGCTACTAACGACTAGCTAAATATCACGGACATTCATTTCTTTGAGACCAATAACGCTAGCCTTTGAAGTTACCAACGGTGCCTTCCCATAACACTTACACACTATATTACAGGCAACGTAACATATAACATACATAATACATACAACCGTTATTCTTCCGTTCCTACAGACAACTACCTACCTCGTGGCTGTCGTTTGTCGTCGTTGTTTATCGATAAGGTGAGCAGCATAAACTGTCAAAGAAAGTACAGTGTGCTGAGCTGACTGTCTGTGAATCTGAATGGCAGGACGAGCAAGGAGGGGTTACTTATACTTACCGGGGACGCCCACAAACCACGTGATTCTCGAGAAACGATTTCGCTGAGAGGTGTCAAGTTGTCGGGTGGTTACACACGCAGTGTTTATTTCCGCCTTCAAAATACCAAAGATAAGTTGTGTTTAATAGCTTGCAGGGCAGGATACACCCGTTTTTACCGACTCCTTTCCCGGGTGGTGTTGGATATCATATTTAAACTGACCACTGACTCTCACTTTATCCAAGACCCAAACGTGGCAAAAGTGTAAAAAAAAAACAGGCCTAAATCTTTAAATCAGGCATGACAATGTCTGCTGTGAAAAAGGTCTTATACAGTATATCATATATTTTGGATAAGAAAGGTTTAACTCATAGTGACAAACCCCCAGGAAGTAACATCACCAACTCTGTAACCAACTATTTAGCCTCTTATAGTTTATTGTTTTGTACTTGTGGCCCGCTGCATCTCAGATACATCAACCTTGTATCCCTCAGCAGCAGCAGCAGCAGCAGGCGGCTGTGTTTAGTGAAAAAGCTGTGACAAACCCACTTTACAGTATATGCCCAACAACAAAGACCGGACAGACAAAGTTAGCGACTAGCTGGTGAACTTAGTGGAGCATTTAGCAGCTAAAGAGCCAGATATTTCCCTCAGGAGCTGGTAGAGACCAAAACACAGGTTAAACACGACTCCAAATGAATGCTAACACCTTCGCAATAACTACATTAAGGTAATATTTGATAATATAATGTTTTGTGCTTGTTCTGCTGCCCCTAAGTGGCCAAAAAAAGTTACAGCTCTAACATTGTGTTTACCGAATGAACAGTCTGGCACGTAGGCTGCTAGCTACTCTCCAAACTAAACAGAGAAACATAATTTTGTCATTTATCTTGCGCCACAGAGCTGAAACCTGACTTTGACTACTTTTTAAAGAAATAGTTTGACATTTTGGGAACTCGATAGTATACCACTTTAATGTTTATATGCCCGCATGAAGTTAGAGCCAGCAGACGGTCAGTTTAGCTTAGCTTAAAGACTGAGACCTACCAGCACATCTACATTTTACATTATATCTCGGCTGCTTAATCCATACACAAAGAGATATGGAAATGTCTACTATTCCTAACTATTCCTTTAACCTAGCTTTGTACTAATGATTGACTGAATATTATGCCCTCACAATAATATTCTCAATGATCTTAAAAGCTGAATTCCCTAACTATTGTCTTCTGTTTTTTTTCTCTCTCCTTTTAAATTTGTGTTTTTGATGTCTGTATTTCTTTTGTAGACCTGCCCGGCCCTGACCCCAGAATTCTCTCAATGGAAGCCCCCTCCCCACCACCATCATTCAAGAGGACAGGTGGGGCTAAAGGTGCAGAACCCACTCAGTCTATCCCAGTTGGGTGGCTCTGATTGCAGTGCAGGGCTGTTGTATTGAAATGCATCTTGTTGTCAGGTTCTGCAGTGTCTGCCAAATGCATGAAAAGGGGGGCTATATGCAATATTCTGGATGTGGTCAGTGGTTCACACATAAATAGAATAATTGATTATCCCACTAGGACTATTAATCAATTATTCAGGGTTCGTACAAAGTCTTGTTTGGAAAATGCTCAATTTTGACCGTTATGTTTTCAAGGCTAGGAATATGCTTGAATTTGAATATACTCCCTGAAAAATGCTTGATTTTCAACATAATCTGGTGTTTCATCATCTACTTAATCACTCATGGAAACCAAACATCTTTCATATTTCAAATGAAGCAATCCCGTCCTCAGATTTGTTTGTTGTCTCCTGGCATTTCTAGTAACTATTTAGATGTGATGATAAAGGCTTCAAGAATATGGAAATGTTTGGTTTCGGTACCTTGAAAGGGCTTGAATGGTATTCTAGCTACAAGAACTACTTGTTTGTAACAAATGGCAGAGTGTATATTTGGATTCTGTTATTTTGATGGGTAAAACCCGTGTAGGCCTATCATGATTCTGTCTTGACAAACTGTTTATGATGAGTTGTGACTTTGAATAAACATATGCACGACAAGACTTAACCTGGTTTATTTCCACAAAGAAACACTTCCACCCACTCTTGACTCTCCGGGAATCACGTGGTTCTCGATAAACCACGTTTATCAAGCATGCAACAGTCAGTTGCAGGTGTTTTACTTCCGATTACTTCCAAAATAAAAGCTCTATCAACGTCTGCTGTGGCGCCAAGTTATCTGCAGAACTTGCCATGCCTCATCGTGGGCTGTAGGTGGCAGATGAGCTAAGCTTGAATGTTTGAGTGAATGATGATGTGGTTGGGTGTATATGCAACACAGGTTGAATCAAAACATTACGTAACCACCATGCAACTTAAGTGGGCAAAGGAGTCAGTGGTGCCACAGATGCAGAAATACAGTAGCAAGCTAATGTCAATATGGTACATTGCAGTCAAAATAAACGTTTAAATTGTTTTATATACAATACAGGCGTTACAGAAAATCTGTCAAAACTTAAAATATAACTCTCCAAACCATGTCTTCACAGACTAACAATAAAAAACAATAAACAACAGCTAAAGTAATGAATCCAATTTAACCACAAAAAGCTTTTTAAACACAGCAGACTCTGTTTCATGATAATCAGGTAACCTGTTGAATGAATGATCCAAGGAACCTTTGCGCAAAATGTTTCATCTCGCTTTACTCTGAATATGGAGAACTCATCTGTAAAACAAAAAGGAGAACAACATTAGCAGCAGAACGTACGGAGGACTCAACTATAAAACCAAAAAAACTTACATTAGCAGCAGACTTTGCTAATGCAGAAAAATATGAATACAACATAATAATGCTAATATACTAATGTGCTAATGTTAATGCTTTTGTAGTAACACTATATTATCTTTTCATATGGCATTGACACAAAAAATGGCTACACAAGTTTTACTATAGAGACAGATCACATATAAGCCCCGCCCACACCAGAGGAGAAAACAATT